>JBCAUA010079381.1:0-10800 GCA_038406235.1 Peronia verruculata | reverse complement strand
CATCCATCCATCCATCCATCCATCCATCCATCCATCCATCCATCCATCCATCCATCCATTCATCCATCCATCCATCTATCCATCCTTCCATCCATCCATCCATCCATCCATCTATGCATCCTTCCATCCATCCATCCATCCATCCATCCATCCATCCATCCATCCATCCATCCATCCATTTTTTCATTTACACTTACTTGCACACCACATGATAATAAACATTGTTCTTTTATTGGCCTATATAGATATACTTACCTCCGAATATATCAATACTCATGCACACATACAGATACATGCTTCCATCTCCATGAGACAGCACAGATCTGAGGGTCACTAGGTGTAAGAACAAGCATTCTTGGTGGTCATACACTATTCCTCAGAATAGGCTAAATCATCAGTTTTGACACGATTTTGAGCAATGCGTCACAACTTTTATTATTATTATTTCTTTTTTATTGTGACACTGATGATATACGAGCATTCATTGTTATGTATGGAGAAGCCACTGTTCGCTGCTGATCCGTACATTATAATATCGCTCACTGCCTGAGTTAATTTTGTTGTCAAGATTACCTTGGGCGTGGATTAATCAGCCTGGCAGGCAGAATGTTGGTATTTTTATAGCGTACTTTGAACAACAACAATAGCAACATCAACAACAACAACTAATTTAAGTGAAAATATGGAAGAAAAAATACCTTTATGTCAGTAATTTTTAATGAATGAGTTTATATTTTCTTAACACTGTTTCATTTTATATACAAAGGACATTTTTAAATTGTTAGTTTTATATTTTAAGGACATTTCAAATGGTTGGATAGACCCGTAGGCAATGGAACAGGACGAGGTTGTTTCATCTCTAGCAAAACATGTCTCACTACTTTATGTAGTAAGGCATGCAAACATTTAAACTGCTTTACCAACAGTGAAACAGAGGAAAAAAATCAACGACTTCAGAATATGCAGGCCTTATGATATTGTTTCATTCGATCTCAGCCTGATTTTTATGCCATGGCAAAGCAGATCAATGCAATCCACTCTAACTCATTTTCAGAGTATATTTACCCAAAATGATATAACACTAATAGTACTGATTTCTGAAACGGGGTATGTCAATAATGTACTGCTACTATTACTATCTGTATGTTTTTCCCTCCTCTATGCAAGCGGTCTCAGCAGCGTGTATTGTGTATTGATGCCGTAGTGGCGAATACGTATGCAGATTGTCCTCTTCTACTCCTGGAATGCCTTTCATAATTAAATATATCAATATTTGATGAGTTCGTCGGTTGCAGTATTAGTTTATGGTGGTCAATAGTTCATCTTATTAGACTAAGCAAAAACATGGAAACCTAGATGCAGTGTTTGTGCCCTCTGCTAAAAATAGAACACCCACTGATGTTTGGTACCGCTCCTAAGACAGTTTGAGACAGTTAACATCAGATCAAGATAACGCCTTGTCAAAAATTGACTTCATCCGTAAAATTGAGGACGGAGAAGATTGCAAATCCCTAGTCATCAATGTCTGCGCCAGATCTGACACCTGACGAAGAAAAATTTTAAATCCTAGACCCATTCCTGCAGTTCTGACTTTGCCCGCGGCCCGAACAACACCTTTTATCTTCCATTTTCTGTACAGCAACTAAAATTGAGCAGGGCTGGTGTGGAATACTGTGACAAAATGTTTACTGCTTAAAAACAAAATACAGTGACAAGGGCAAAATGTTATGAGAGAAATGCGTAGATCTGGATGATTGCATGACTCATGACTATACACATGAGTTTCTGTATCTGTGTGTGTGTGTGTGTGTGTGTGTGTGCCCCCTCACAATTGTGAATATTGACATGTATATCATAATGTAATGATACTGCCTGTATGTACAAGACGTTGATGATCATTACAGCATTTAACCCTGTACTTACATGTGTAATATGATGAAAGCCTTTACAGTATGTAATTCTAGATCCTTTCAGACTCTCTATTATATAATATATTTGATATTGGAATGACTTGCAAAACAACATGCGACACAGTGGCATCGTGCCTATTTTAAGATGAGGTTGTGACAACAGATCGTGAAATTTTTACTATTTGTATTGTTCTTTTTCCTTCTTACGTGAGGAAACAAAAGCATATTGATCTAATTTTTGAATATATGTGGTCCAAGGTTCAAATGAGATAAAGTTAAGAAATCTGTGAGAGAAAAAAAGCAAAACAAAAAAAGATATCGATTAAAACAAATGCAATGTGAATAATCAAGGGGAAGAAACCCATGAGCTCTTGACACAGTCATAAACTGTCACTTAGGCCTTCATTGTTCACTTCTTGAATGTAAACAAAATTTATGTTTAAGAAAAGCTAACATTTTAGTCATTTCAATTAACATTTTGGTTTAGTGTCAACATAAGACTCCTTGCCTGTCCCACTGCTATCAATCCATTTTTATCTTCTTTTAGTAACACTACGAACTGATTCGATTATGACAGTACTCTTGACCATGTAATGAATGTCCATTCTAGACTTTGTTAGTCCTTTCACTCCCACAGGCCGCATATGCTTAATCTGTTGTTTCCTGTGAAATGAGATTAATGGCAATAATAATTAACTTTAGAAAAACCAAGCATCCATTCTGACAGCAAAGAGTTCATGTTTTCATGAAGCAACTAGCAGAAAATGGGTTAAAGCAGTTTACCAGAATTCTATATCATGAATTGATGGCAGTTAAAAGAATGGATTATCTCTGTTAATAGTTACCTCTTGCGAAAAAAAAAAATGTTATGATGCCCCTGCGAATTCAGTTGTCGTTCAAAACAGCCTTATTAAATCCTAATAAGCGTATTATTCTATTATGCGGTCATGATAATGGCAAATCAGTTTGACACTTGCTTATTTGTTGTCTATGAATGCAGAGCAGATCGCAGACGTCATCGACAATGTTGTCAACAATACCTGCCTATCACAACTATGTGTATTTTTTTCGTTTTCACTATTTTACAATTTCCCTGGGGAAATGACAATAATATGTCAGGGAATTCCCCGTATATGTCGCTTTCCCCAGGACTCTGTGATTTGCGCTTCTAATTCCCTAAGTAATATGTCGCTACTGTGTTTTGATGTGTCATGCCGTGTCCAGATCTCCTTTCCATAACAACAAACACGATAAAATAACGTCTGATTAAACCTCATAACTTCCATAATGTGAAATTTTCACACTGTTAGTTCAACACTTCTTGGATTTGTTGAAGAGATGCAATAGAGCTGCTCACAGTGATCTCCCATTGAAACTTGTGAGAAAAATTGAAAAACAAAAAGAAGCTATGTCACTGACAGTAACACATTGTGTAACGCCACTCTGTCGCTTTGATAACTTGTACAGAAGACATGCTTTTGTTGTTTAAGTTGTTTGATCTATAGGCTTTAGGAGCAACCATAGCATTTAAAGCCCTTTTCTCTTTGTCCCCTGCCTCCACCCCCTCCCTTTTGTTTTACTCCTTCAGAATATATTAGAAAATAACAAACAAGTGAGTAAATAAATAAACCAGAAGAGAGAAAGAAAGAAAGAAAAAGAAAAAAGAATTATTTAAAGAAAACTCCTGCAGATGTTATTTTCATGTCGGTCTAACCTCCCTTACTGTCTTATTTTACCTACGCCAGGTTTTAGATAGATTACTGGTGGCCTCTTTTCTCGTTGCCATGACCATCAGCGGACCACCCCTAGATAGTGAGACTGGGTACTTTCTGCTGATAGGGGTCTGCTATCTTTATTGATATGTTAACACGATGTCTGTGATGGGTTCAACATCCGTTCTGGTACTGTACTTGAATTTTCAACAGAAATGGGTTTTTTTGCTGAATGGTGGGCTTTTTTTTGGGGGGGGGGGGAGGTTCACATCGTCAAGATTTTGACATATTACTCATATATATGCAATATATATATATGAAGCCATAGTGCCTTAACTCTAGCTGATCCTTTCACTAATATGCTTATAGTTTCCTTGTTATCCAATTTCCTTGTCTGTTTGTGCTTCTGTAACCCTTTTACTGCCAAAATATTTCATTCTTTTGTCCATTTTATGTTTAAGTCAATAAGACTCTCACGTACTTGTTACATTTGTCCTCATTCTCCTAACTTATGAGTCGGCTGTTGACAAAGTTGTTAATCTGCTATATGACCTGCGCACACATTTTTAATGTGTGCATAATAGAAGCCACTTGTATCGAGCCCGTCAACTTTTATTTCCTCTCTGTCATTCCTTCATAAATGTCTCCAAGCGGGTTTCCATGGAAGATTAAAATGCTGTTTGCTGCAAAATTAATCGTTAGCGCGAAAGTCGTGCTTCTGATCGACTCGCTCGTCCACTGTGACACAACACTTGTGTGACACGAAATCAACAAACATCTGAATGAGCTATGAAATCGCTAATGGCGGAATATTTACATAGTGGCCTTTGCAATGCTGAGAGGAGAACCTAAGCTGTTTTAACAAAACGTTTTCCTCATCATAGTTTAGTTATTTTCTCTCCTTTTTCAGTGATAACCTTCAAAATCATTAAACTATGACTAGTCCCATCTATTACTTCGTATTCTAAAAACGGCATTTTGTTCATTTATGTTTATTTTTAAAAATACTGAAATAAAAATGAAAAGAAAAGAAAACCGATTGTGAAAGAAAATGATCGCATTTTCTCGAAATAAGAGTTTCTAGACAAAAACATTTTGTCAGATTGCCTTTGTGATAAACTTCACTAGCAGTATTGCTTTGCATACCGAACCGCCTCTCAGCAGCGATTCAAGGCGCGCAGGATTTGTGCAAATTGCATTATTGTTGAGAGCTTAGCTCTCCTTGCTGGGCAGAAACGTTACTGACAATAGATTTGCTCCGACCAAGCGAAAAGCTGGATATCCTGTGTCTTTTTCTCCCAGGGGATACAAACACTAGGAACTAGTCACAACTTTGCTTTACTTTTCCGTTTCACCTTGATAGAAAATATAGGTGTTAAATATATAGGTATATTATATTATATTAAATTTACAATAATGATAGGTAGGAAATGTATGACTAAAGACACTCCTCGTTGTGAGCCTATTGAACATAGATGCCCTTCAAATAATAGTACTAGTGAGTAGTGTTAATGATCCAATGATGTAAAAAGTAAAAATCTGACGTACTTCCGGCGCCTGTGTTTTCCCGAAATTTTGTGTTCTACTCTTGTTGTGGAATTTCATAGTGGTGTGTAACACACCTAAGTATGTGTTCTATTTTTAGAATGGGGAACAAACACTCTGTCGGGGATATCCAGATTAGTGTTTAGTCGAATATGCACCATTGGCAAAATCGTGGAACGTCCAGTGCAGTACGTACATCTTGTGGCAAGAGAAATTTCATCATAATTGTGTCCACGAGATTGAAACCTGATATTATATGTCTATAGGAGCTGAAAAAAATCTGTTCCATACATTTGCTTATATTATGCTCACTTGTTTGATCCTTGATCTCTGTACAGAGTGGTAGGGGCGCAGCCGGAGCACGCCAGCCTTCTCCAGTTTTGCCTGTTATGAGCGCGGGCCTGTGTTTTTGCGCTGTTGTTATACTGCTAACGTTGTCACACTTTTTCTCTTTCCTCTGTCGTCCTCCGTCTGTTTTCCCACGTTTCCTCGTTCTCTCATTCATGACCTGATAGACAGGACATTTTGCATTACTCATTCTTTCTGACATCCCTGACAGACACAAGTAGGTGATCCGTTGAAATCCAAATTATCCTCCATCTGCGCGCCTTTCTACGACTCGTTTTTCTCATCCCTTTTGTGATCTGAAGTCTTCAGTGCTTCACCTGGTTTCTTCTGTATTGACAAGGCAAATGTCCGTTGTTAATAGCAAGTCACCTTTCATACTTTCTCATTTTCTGTTTGTTTGTTTGTTTCTTTTATAAGCTGCTACTTAACAGTTTATTTTTATCTTAACTGTGTTTTATATTTCGTATTTTTATTGTATTCAGCACAGATTGTGTGCAGACTCTGGCAGACCGGATTTTTTGGTATGTTTTAATAAACAGGAGACAGACTGAAGAAAAAGAGAGGGAGGGAGAGAGGGGGAGGGGCGGTTATGTCACGTCTTTCAACCGCCTGCGGGTGTTTATCTTGGGGGGGGGGGGAACAGAGGGGGGGGGGGGTCCTATCTAATGAGATTTCCAGTCGAATCCATTACAGAGATTATATTACGTGATTGAGAACCGAACAGGGCACGGACAATGCCTTTTGTGTTCCAGTTGTTTGAATGACTCCATAGTCTCGTAGATCCCTTGTGTTCCGGGTGTAGGGAAAGACACAATAAGCGGAGTCATTGGCATCCAATCACTCAGCGGTTGTCGACAGACCGTGCCAATATAGAACAGTTTTGGGACCAATTGTTCTCTTACCCTTCTCTCCCTTTTTTTTTTTTCTCTCTATTTTTCTTTCTCTCTTTCTTTGTCCCACATTGCTATGCGCGTGAGTCGTTGACTGGCAAAGCTGAAAGATACACTACAATATATAATGTTATAGACGGATGGACAGAACTAGCCGGGGGACGAGCAAGCTGAAGGAAATAAAGAAGGTGAGTCGAAGAGAGAGAGAGAGAGAGAGAGAGAAGCGGAGAGGAAAGAAGAAATTAAAAAATGGAGGAAAAGGCACACGGACATAAGTGAGGATGGGAGTGTGGAGATTAAGAACGAGAGAAGTAAGGCAAGATTTAGGCGATACTCTTCACGGCCTTCTCTATTAGTTTTGGAGCGTCACCGTTGTAGATCTATAGAGAATAGATTTGTTCTGACTAAGCGAACGACTGGAAATCCCCCAGGGTACTAACACAAAATACACGGGACCGGTGACGATTATTCTCGGATGTCGTGGTCGAGCGGTAACAAACATCAATGAGTGCTCTATTTTTAGCAGAGGGGTACAAACACTCCTGCGGGGATTTCCAGGTTTTTGCTTAGTCGAATATGAACTGTTGCGTATGATACATCAATACTCCCTATTTTTCACATGCCATGTCTCTTTGCCCAGTCCTCTTTCTATAAACTTTTTCATGTGGACTTTTTTTGTTTGTTTGTTTGTTTTTAAGTTACAGTTGTGTATTTTCTTCTCTCTCTCAGTTATCATTTTCCTTCTCGGCGTCTTCTGTGTTTTCATCTGAAGAGTACTGACCCTGTTCCTCTTTCCGTGTCTGACGTCTCTGTTTACCTTTCAAAGTGGCAGCTACTTCACGATCAATCTGATACAGTGATTGAACTATGATGCATATCAAATATTGGTCAATCGATAGAACCCACGGCCACATAAACTGATTAGAACATTAAACTTTTTAGATGGGGGCGGGGGGGGGGGGAGGAGGGTCTCTTGTGATATTCCTAACCAACCTCTTTCTTTGTGCTCAGGTCAACAATTCTTAGTTATCGGCCTTGATCCAATTTAAGTCATCAAGAATTGGTCTGGTGATAACTTCAAACAGTGTTCTTCAGTAGTCTAACGGCACTTTTGGGGTTGAATTAATTTGTTCATTTATTCATTAATGTTTATACATCATTCATTATTTATTTCTCTATTTTCACAAAGGCATCTTTACTCAATTTCTGTCAGACCAAGTATGTCGTATTTTTTTCATCTGTTTTTTAAAATCATAACCTTTGTGTCATCTGCAAATTACCTTTCTGCAAATTACCTTTTTATTATCAATTTTTACATGTATTTCCCACATACCATATCATTTTTATAAATTTTTTCTCTTCTCTTTTGATACTACCTTTTTATGTTTAAAAAAAAATGGAGAATTGTCTCTATTATTTTTATCATCCTTTAATGATATTTTCTCTATAATAACTTTTTATAACTATTTTTGGTCTTTTTACACCATATTTTCAAATGCTGTACGATAGTTATGTTTTATAATATTTAATTGTAACATTTGCATAATCTTTTTAAAGTCCTCTTTACATACCATGACTTACATATCGCCTTTGAAATACTTTTTTTTTCGCGTTTTTACTTTCGTGTGAGCTTTATTTTAAACATATAGTTAATTCTATCCTCATAAATGTCTATAAATCAGTGCTGTTCTATTATTTCAGCATTTCATGATTGGAAGCATGCTAGTACAAATGTTATGACGGTTCATTATGAGTGATTAAGTGACCTTATCTAGTAGAGGTTGGTACTTTTTCGTCCTGTGTACTACTTCGCCCGCCTGAGATACATAATGGCCTAAAAATTAGTTTAAGCTTTGAAATGGCAACAATGTTTTATTTCAGTTAAAACTGAGACATCTTTTGATATTTTACTGATTAAACTAATTTTTAGACCTCAAGAAAGACCGCTGTATCTTTTGGTAGGCGAAATAGTACACGGGGCGAAATGCTTCCAACCTACACCAAGTACTGCACTTTTGTAACTGTCGTTTTATATGGTGAAGTAATGTACAGAATGTATTAAAATTGTATATAATGTGACATTTGATTCATTCTTTGCTTTCTATCTACTGCTGATCTGAATATTTGAATTCTAATTATCCGCAGGATAGTAATCATGTGCACGATCTACTCAATTTGTATTATAATTGACAATGTAATGCTCAAAGATTTTTGACCACCATAAAATAACATAAAATTATTGTTACTTTTGTAAAATAAGAATCTGTTTTGTCGTTACCTTGCTTTCTTCTAGTTGCTGTTTGCTGTCGTTCTTGCTAGTGAGATTTGTTTGTTTGTTTGTTTGTTTGTGTGGTGGTTTAACGGCAGCATGATTACGACTATATTGTGCCTGGCAGTGTGACCTACATTTACATGTCAAAAGATTGGTTAAAGTGCGCACAAAGTATAATGCCGTATGTGCGACGCGTTTACCAGTTATAAAGGAATATCAAAATGTATACCAATTTTGATAATCAAGATTTTACATCGGAAAAATAAGAAGACAGCTAGAAATAAACATGCAGCTTGCTGTGGACCATCACGTTTTACATAATATATTTCAAATGATGCGAGAAAGGGAATAGAATAAATTATCGAAATAAACTGTATTACTCACTATACTTCAGCAAAGCTACTTAAATAATTTCAACATTTGTCTTTGTGTTTCTAATAATCAGTTTATCTTTTATATTTTTTTATGAGGTTCTTTTCACACTGAAAGTTTGAGAAGAAATTTAAGATGACAGAGGTCGCGAAGATGAAATACGTTTTACTTTTATCAATATGTGAAGTGATTGACTGATTGAATTAATTCCTACAAAAAAACACAGACTGCAGGGACAACACAGAGAAAGACGGACAAGAAAAGAACATATAGAAAAGATAGAGAAAGAGAGGGGGGAAAGCCGGAAAAATGGGAGAAAGGAGTAAAAAAAAAAATAATGCAAAGGCTGAGGCAGCATAAACATGGCGATGGCGGCAGAACGGAAAAGGATTAGAGAGAGAGAGGGAGAGAGAGGAAGAAAAAAGCAAAGACAAGAACAAAAATATCAGAGCGAAGGCAAGAAAAAATTAGCTTTAAAAAACAAAAGAGAGAGGGAGACAGAGATAGAAGGCAGGCGATGGATAAGGAAAGAGAAAGGAGGAAGGAGAGAGAGTAAACGTAAGAGAGGTAGAGAGATCAGGAGGAAATCATAGTTCGGCTGGCGAAGAGCTAATTCAGCCCCGAGAAACTCGGGGTTGGATTTGGAAACAAGGAGTTCATCTAAGCTCCTTGGTTGGAAAGCAGTGATCACGTGACGTCACAGTTATAGGTACTTGCCATGCGCCGAAGTTGTTACATGTTGTTGTTGTGTTGGGGTTTAACGACACGTCAGCACGATTGCCGCTGTTTTGTGTCAATCACTGTAAGATACGTTTACAAGTCAAGAAGAAGAGAGGAAAGAAAGCGGGACAGAAAACAGGAGCAAGGAGTAGACATTTTTTTTTTCTTTTCGTCCAGATAACCTCCATCAGGAGGTTGAAAGACGATTATAGAAAGCAACGTGAACAGGAGAGAAAGAAGAGATGTCTCGCCTGAAATGTCGAGGATGGCACCCCATGGAAGACGTCTTACCGATGGCGGGCTTACACCACCTGCAGGTGGGAGCAGGAAATCTGCTTATAAACCCGGCTCTTCGCGGGGGGAGTTGTTGCATGTACTATTAATATTATTATTTTCATTGCCAAATTGAGTTCAGGCCGTAGTTGAATACTGGGGGTCGTCTACTTTATCGCTAGCATGTTCTTGAAGTATTGTTTCAATCCATTGCTCAATTTTCAATAAAGGTGTGCATCATTTGAAAAAAAAAAATCTATGTATGGATGTTGAGAGAGAGAGAGAGAGAGAGAGAGAGAGAGAGAGAGAGAAGGGAAAACTTTTTGTTTTTTCTCAAACTGGTCAAAACTTGCGTATAGTACGAGAGTGGCGATGAGCTCACATGAAGGTTTAGACAAGGAGAGACAGAAGGACAGAGGAATTGTGGAAAAGGGGCCGGAAAGGGGAAGGGGGGAGGAGGGGGTGTATACTACAAAGAGACAGTCAGTTTATGCAATTACTAAGACAATAGAGACGTGCTATCTGCCAGTTAAGTGGACACGTACTTCATCTGTCCCTGTCGCACCCCCCTCCCTCTATCTACAGCAGCGCCAAGCCTGTTCACGCCTTAGGGCACGAAATTCAATCGCCTAAGTGATAGATTCTCGTCAATCATTGTATCAACTCAATGAAGAAGCAATCGCGGTTGGGGAAGGTCTGGGGGTAGGGGGGGGGGGGGGGGGGGGGGGGGGGGAGGGGGGGGGGGAGGAGGGGGGGGG
>JBCAUA010079370.1:0-10800 GCA_038406235.1 Peronia verruculata | reverse complement strand
AGAGATTGCAGTTAAGATATTCATGATCATTTTAAAACCAAAAACTCAATTTTCGACCTGTGACCCCAAATCGACCTATTTTAGGCTATATCTCCGAAGTAGCTTTTGCGTCTTTCACCCGATTTTCCTGGACCGCCACACAAATGTGTTTAGTAAGTTATTTGATGTGTTGTCGGCGATGTCACACTTCCAACCGTAGTTGGAAATCTGACCTTCTGGCTGTTTGCCGAGTTCTTTTATTTGTGGCTGGTCAACCATTTCTATAAATGCGATACAAGTCTAGTATAATGAATACGAAAATGGAAGTACAATAATCCTGCATGCTTATTGCGATGGCCAATTAGGCTATCATTTGCCTGCCTCTTCAGACCTTAGAGCACGAAGTTCATTGCACGCAGTTCCTCACACCTGATTGTATTCAGTCGGGCAATCGCATGAGAGTTATTGATTGAAAGTCATTTTTTTTTTATAAATACGGCAACAAAAATAAATGATGTGGTCATTGTCTGAGAAAAGATTGATGAAATAGGGGAGTCCCTCCCGGCGCAATCTAGATATAGATAAGGTAGCCGCATTCAGATTTGGGACATTGATAATGACTGCATCATAGAGTTCTTTTTTTTTTTTTTTCTTTTTTTTTCCTTTGACAAAACTTTTTTGAAAAAAGTATTGCAAAGCCAAGAGTTTTGTTATTGTAACACTGATAGTTTTTGTGTTTTAATATTATGCAATGGGAGTGTGCCAAATGACCTTATAAAAATTTCGAATTTTTTTGAGGAAAACAGTTTGATGTCCCTGTGTTATAGCATTATGATTTCTGTTGAATATTTACATGATTCTGTCACTACATTTTTTAGTAACATTCTATGACGGCTGTTGTGCTCAAGAATGCTTTGAGACATGCGTTGTATTTTGTACAAGTTAGACTAATACCATACGGCTGAGCAGTGACAATATTGGGGTGAGTTCAACAAATGCCAACTGCTGTTATGTTTTACTTGTGCATTGCACATGAACTCCACCCATGGACCTCTCAATCACCTGAGGCTGTGACTAAATGGTGTACAGTATATTAATAATTGTATTCTGTTGTATATGTCTTGCACCCAGGGCAAATGAATCGGAAAATCGCGTGGGGTGAGTTCAACAGGGATGTCAAACTTCCAGTTTCAGTCGGATTTCTGAGTTTTTGGTGATCGCCGACTTTCCTACTTTTGGCCGATTATTTATATTAGCTGCCGACTTTTACTGAATCCACAAGACAATTGTGGTTTTATAATAATTTAAATTTCTTACGATGGCAATAAAACGGGAAGTACGAAAGAGTTATCCCCATACCTTGAATGATAGTCAGACCATTGTTCGGCCGCTGTTTGAAGATCGAGATTGAAGCTCATAGGGTTAAATTCCTCACACCTAAAACATGCAGTCGAGTGGTCGCGTGAGAGTTATTAATAGAAAATCAACACATCAGAGTACTGACAACGACAAATAATGTGCCCATAATCTTAGAAAGACAAATGTAAGAGGGCAGCTGTTAGTGATCTAGACTAGATCTAGGAAATAGATCTAGATTCTAATTTTCTTACTTTTTTTATGAAAACAGTTTGACATCCTTGGTTCAAGTCACAGCCTTGACCGTTTTTTACAAATTTCTGACTATGATACCAAAATATTTCTTTTTTTCAGATTAAAAAAGCTTAAATTGTCATTTTGTGAAAACAAAACAAAAAATTTAGTATCTTAGTTGGAACGTAGAAAAACGACCAAAAATGGTCGTATATCTTCATTGCCTGGTGCGACTTCCAACTCATTTGCCCTGGTCGCAAGACATATATAGGTAGTCGTCGACTTACGGCTTATGTGGTATATGACTGATCGATGTTACGACTCTCTGGTTGGCAGGCATCACTCTCATTTTTTTTACACCTGTATTTTTTTTATTTTTGTATGTTTTCCACATAATAAATGATCTGCACTGTAGTGTGCAGCGTTGGACTTAATCTTTAAACTTTAAAGGTAGTATAAAAATTTAATGAAAGATAAAAACAATGCTTAAGGAACAAAATTGAAATAATGAACTGAGAAAATGTTGATAGAATATAACTTTATGGTGATTACAGTATCATTACACAGCATAGTATACTTGTGGTAAATTGACATAAACCATTTTACGACCAGTCAGTCATAACCTATCACAGTCATAAGTTGACCACTACCTATATATATATATATATATATAGTTGTGTTATTGTTTATTTTGTATTGTCTGGTATTGCCTGCAATCACAAGAAGATATGGCATAAACTAGTCCTATTATCGGTCATGAAATTTGTCATCCTCCACGATAGAATGGTTGGTGGTTCATCAATATGTCATGGTCATTTCCACTTTGGTTATAATCAGTTTTATTTTGAGAAAATAGACCAAAAAACCTCATGCACAAAGGAGGCTTACAGTTTACATGGTGTGCATGAGGCAGACACCATTGAAGTACATGTATGTGGTAAAGATATTGTGATATATTGTTCTAGTGTCATGTAACTGTGGTTATTATCATAACTGTATATCTCAAAAAGAAATGATTTTGGTGATTTCAGAATGACGGTGATGATAAATGTTTGTTTTGTACAAATATGTACATCTTAACTCTTCTAGACTGGAATTTTTTTTTACACATTTTGCTGGTTTTTTTTTTTTTTTTTATTAGCAGAGGTAAAAACGGTATGTTGACTTCTTCCATGCCCAAGCCATTTCCACGTCTGTGCCAGGCAATTTCTTACTGGCCTGCTAGCATAGTGGGGTAATTTGTATTTGTATCAAATATGGTCATGTTGCATATTAAAATGAAGGAAATTGAATAATGTTTGATGTGAAAATGGAAAAAAGTGGGATAAATGATTAGAGGAAGAAAGGGAGACAAGTAGAAGAGTATGAGCATGGGACATAATTTTTTTTTTCACACATATTTTCACTTACTTGTTCTGGTACCTTGGTTTGCTTCGGGGAAATCGATTTATAGCATAGTAATCCAAAAAGATATGTCCAATTCTGAATAATATGTAGTTTACATAATTGAAATAGTCCAATTATTGATGATTTTATGTCCATTTACATTCATCATACTGTCACATATTCACATGAGTGAAAGAAGAAAAGAAGACCTCACACTGCACTTCCAACGTCTTTGTGCCTACTGTTCTTGCTTTTATTGTAAATGTGCCTCAGTACGATATTGCCTGAAGCACACGTTGACACACAGATGTGGGGATTTTGTACAGCCTGTGCAGTAGCATGAGGATCATTTGGCTTTCTTATCAGTCGAGCAGTAAACACATTGCTGATCAAGGCCACTGAAGTCAACCAAGTGTTTGATCCCATTGAGCCTCTCAGCAGCTTCATTTACAGGTTTTCTTCCAGGCTCTTGGGCTGCAGGCATAGGTGGTTGGATTCCTGCAGTTGGGGGGGCTGAACCCTGAACAGGCCGATTTATGAGCTGTTCCTTGAAATCAGCCAGGGGGAATGGTTTTGTTCCATCTGACTGAGTGAGAATCTACAGGATGTGGCTGTTGATTTGGCTGACTTCACACAGATCCATTTGAAAATCTTTTTCCACCATTGTATGGTTTTGCGATGGTGTGCTCCGTAGTAAGGGACTTGTTGGTCTAAATGGAGATGTTGAACTTATGGATGATTTCTGTACTTCTCGGCGACTTTCAAGTCACGCAACAGACAATACCTTTCCATGTGTTGGCACAACATGTACAATTCTTTTTGCCTTTTTTATCTTTCCAAGAGACAAAAAGAATACTGTGTTGCTCCTGGACATGGTAGGATGAAGCCATGTGAGCGAGCCACTGTGTTTTCCATTCCACAAGGAAATCATGACAATTTGTTCGTACAGTTCCTGTGTAGTTGAAACCATCTGACAGCAAGTGTTGTATGAGTGCTGCTTTGGTGTAATATCTGTTTGCGTAGATGTGACGATGGTAATGATATGGTTGCAAAAGTGTGTCAAAGATTTTTGTTTGCCTGACCAGCTGTTTCATCTATGTATGGGTATAGGTGTTTTTCTTCCCCCGAAATAATGAGGAGGTTCAGTGTGTACCCAGTGATTTCATCATAAAAGCCAAATGTTTTTACATGATATTTTGAAGGTTTGGCACTGTTGAACTGCTTGTGTTAGAACCTGTCCTTAAATCCAGTAACCATCTCATTGATGTTGAGCTTTTCAAATGGGATGAATCATTTTTTGTTACTGGGTGATGAGGTTTTTGCTTTTTCTTTCAGCATTGGGCTCAGATGAATGCATCATTGTGTAGCAAATGGAATTTGTTCCTGCTCATAATTGTTCCAAACCATGGTGTGTGCTTGCAGGTTGTTGTTGTAGACCAGTAGTCTGAAATCTTTGGCCTCTGATCCATTCCTATTGCAATGATGATAGCGAAGAAGGCCATCAGTTCTTGTCGTTTTATATTCTCCCACAGATTGAGCCGGTTATGCTTTGTAATGTTAGTGGTCTCTTCCTCATAACACTTTCACTGTAAGGGTTAACGCTCTCAACTAACTCAGCCAGAATTTCATCTGTAAAGACTGAGTGAAAAAACTCTAGAGCATTTCCATCAGCCACCAGGTCAAGCTTGGAACCGCAGTTTGTAGTCCTAGAATGCGAGCTCTGGTCTGTTCATCTTCCTGTGCACACCTCCGACCATTTACATCTAGATCTAGATCTGTTCTAATCTCATCAGCACAAGTGGTCAGAAAAGAAGGAAGTAGATCTACCTTTTCCTTTCGTTTACCCATTCCAGCAACTTTTCTTGTCTTTGGTGGTGGAATCAGTGGTTCAGAATCATCGTTGCTAGATCTAGATCTTGACTCATCACCACTAGATCTGTCCTCTTCTTCAACGTCATCGACTAAGAAACCATCATTGGAGTCATCATCATAGTCAGTAAAGCCATCTGTTTACTTTTTTCTTCCAGCAATTGCAAAAATAATATGTACATGTATGTGCTTGCCTATTCGAGTCTGCGCCCACTAGATGGTCCAGGCTCTTGTGACATGCTGTTGTTTTCTTTGGCAACAAAAACAGATGAAAAACAACCACCAAAAGCGACACTTTCTTCGCATGTAAACACAAAGTGATGCTATTTTCACTTTCAAAAAAGTGTATTGGAATTACTGTTTCTGATTGATATAGAAAAGTCTAATGTTCTGGTCTCTATATGCGAAACAAAACTACCGTATGCTTACCGACAATAGATTGCGGATGAGATGGAATGAGTTTAAAAAGAAAGCATGTAATGCTTGTTGTACATGGAACATGTTAGTGTTATTTACATCAAATTCAAGGTGAAAGAATGAAGAATGCAATGCACATCATATAAACAATGAAGAACCCAAAAAGTTTGCTTTTTGTTAGTTTGAATTTTTTATGTGGGTAATCAGCATCTGCTCCTCACTAAACCAATAATATGCTATATATGAAAGCTTTGAAGCTCATGATTGGGGATCCAGAGTGAACAATTTAACACTTACAGACAGGCAAAAACTTTTCCTGTTTTCCTGCATCCTCCCCGACGCATACATGTAATTTTCACATACACATAAATCACATACTTTTTACAATATTTACAATCCTCAAAAGGAAAATTTAGAGGTTTGCCTCTGTGTGTCATCTCCTGAAACAGTCCTTAGGGTGCAGAGCTGGCCTTTCTTCACAGTCCATGCATACAAAGTGTGTGCATGCTGGTTTGGCTGGGGTGCTGCACACATGATATCTATTGTCCACTTTGTTGTAGTCTATAATGTGTCTTGCCCCCTCTAATCTGGCAATAGGATTTAGCCTTGGTCTGTCAAGGTTCTTTTTTGTCTTTTCCTTTTCCTCTTGAGGCGTCAAAGATGAGGTGTCACTCAGAAGGCTATCTATGATATTGAGCTTGTACTTTTTCAGGCTTGGTAGCTTTCTCTTGTCATTGCCTGGCTTTGTCAGGACATGCAAAGTGTGGGTATTACTGGTGGCAGTTTCTAAAATCCAGTGAAACAGCTTCTTCCACCATTTTCTGCTTTCTCTGAGAGTGCACCCCATAGTAGCCTACCAATTGATCTGCTCTGTCACAGCCATTCACTCTGAAATTATAGGTGTCAATGACTTTGGGTATTGATGGATGTGCGCTTCCCCTTGTTCATTGCACCGACTTCACCTTTTGAGGTCACAAGGACAACTAGTGTCTTGGCTGCTTTGTTCTTGTAGGCAGTAAGGAGAAGTGAACTGTCATTGTTCAGCCAGTACTTCGACTTCTTCTTGTCCAAGTGATGCTGCTCCTGAATAAACTCCAATAACTTTCATGTTGTGTAATACCAGTTGGCAAACAGGTGGTAGCCAGTTCCAGTTCTCTTCAATAGAGTTTAGAAAATAAGGACTGCCTGTACACCATCTCGGTCAGGTGTAGGGTCATAGGAGGTATATGTACCATAATAGGTCAACAAGTTTGTGATGTTAACCTGCACTGCTGTCAGTGAGGCCAAAGCTTTTGATATGGTACTTTGAAGGCTTGCTTGGGTTATACTGTTTCAAATTCCATCTGTGTCTGAAACGAACATCATTTCATCAATAGAAACAGTCTGAAATTGTATAAAATTGTGATTGAACTTATCAAGAATTTTCTTTATGAAAGGTTCGATCTTGTTCTTGCCATTAGCTTCCACCTGGGAGCAGAGTAAGATTGTTGAAAAGATAGATAAAAAATCTATCCTGAGACACAGTTTCACTGTATAAAACACATCAGCAGACAAGAAGTAATCTCACTGGTTGGGCCTTTTGTCCAATGTGATTTCGTGGATGGGAGCCAAGAATTTCAGAATTTCTTATTTAGAAGCGGGGCTCCAGCTCTGAAAAACTGAGCGTCTTCAAGGCGGATTGTTTATCTGGACTCTGTGCTGTAGATAGGCATTGATTGAATAATAAAAAAAAAATAATCCAGCACTTCATCATCTAGAATACTTTTGTGGCACTCATACATTGTAGTCTCTGCAGCGAACATGTCTTCGTTTAGACCAGCAGGACTCTTGGGTTCAAATGTGAATGAGTTTGTCATACTAGCTGGGTTCTCAGTATGATCCTCTACCTCTCTCCACTGATTGGTAGGTGTACCAGAGTTATCCTGCGGAAGCGGAGGTACCAACTTGCCTTTTCCATAACCTTTGCCTTTACCTCTTTGATTGAGCGCTGGCCCAGGGTCCATACGCCTTTGTTTACCTTTTGGCCCATGGTCCTCTTCACTTTCACTTTCATGATCAACACAGGATGAGCTAGAACCATCCGAATCACTCAGATCTAATCTAGATGTTGTGTCACTATCAATATCTGATTCACTACCTGAATCACTGTTTTGAAACATTGGGAACAATTTCATTGCTTTTTGGCTTGAAAGCACCTGTGACAAGCTTTACCTTTTGTTGCAACAGTGCAGTATATCGCAGGTCATTATCTGATCATGCTTGAGATTGAATAGGGCTTTTGGCTTCTCTTTCTCTGTTTTGTCAAGGTCTGTGTTTACTTTTAACTTGTGTACATCATCAAGGACGGTCATCGGTTGAGTCTTGGACAAGGTCTACATTGGTGGTCCCGACTGTTTGGACTAGGCCTAAGTTTGATCTTTCTCTCAAGCAGATGTCTTCATCAGTATGTTTGGTAGTGGCTTGAACTAACACCAGACCTCGCTGAACTCCCTGTATGGGTTCTGCTAAAAGATCATAAGTTGAAGGAAATAGACAGGGGATTGTGAGGGAAACAACAGAATAGGAAGGGACCAGGACAGATGATTTAAGATTACATGCTAAACAGCTGGTGCAGTGAAGAGACAAGGTGTCAAAGGATGATAGGTGGTGAAGGACATTCATGCCTAGTAGGAACTCTGGTGGGAAAGAGACGAAGTATGCGATCACAGGATGGCTTGTTTGATCTCTCCTTGGCCTGCTGAAATGTCTACCACTACATGTCTGCTGTAGGAGATGCCCATCCTGTTGGCTGCTTTCAGTGAGATCATGGTCAGTCTAGCCATCTCTTTTGATATCCCTTTAGGGTAAATATATCTCTATTGATATCCCCTTAGAGTGGATATATCTCTATTGACATCCCTTTAGAGTGGATATATCTCTATTGATATCCCTTTAGGCTAGATATATCTCTATTTATATCCCTTTAGGGTAGATATATCTTTATTGATATCCCTTTAGGGTAGATATATCTTTATTGATATCCCTTTAGGGTAGAAATATCTTTATTGATATCCCTTTAGGGTAGATATATCTTTATTGATATCCCTTTAGGGTAGTACCTTTCTGATGTCACACTCACTTGGGAGCCTGTATCCATCAGTCCTTTCAATTTCTAGCTAATCATCAAGGTGATTATAGAATAAATTCCCAAGGCTGCACGTTGGAACAAGATAAGATCCTGACCCCCAGCAGGCTGGCTCCTTGCTGTTGGGCTCCATCGTTGCTTTATTTCAAGCAGCAGGCCTGAATGTAGTTCCCCTCTTTCTACACTTGTAGCAGTCTTCACGGCCACCGGATGGTCTTTGTCCTGCTGATCGTCTTCCTTGCTTCAGAGACAAAGATGAATGACAGTTTTTGCAGTGTTTGTTGAACATCTGAGGTAAGCTTGGCCAGGGCGTGTTTTACTTTAGCCACCTTGCTCTTCACCTTATCATCTTGTGTTGTCTCAGTTGAAACCCGTGAAACAATTGTTGCTGGGATGCTGGTAGTGGTCTCAACATCTGCTGCCAGATTCAGTGCTGCAGGTCTCACCGCCATACGGGTGACTGTGGGACTCTGAAGCCATTGTTGACGGACGTGTGTCTGCAAGACCATCTATGAAGACATCATGGATCATGTTGTCTTCCATCCATCATTGCCCTACTACTTCTTGATGGTTGATCAGGGATTTGTACAATAGATGTAACCTCTGGGAGAAAGCTCTCATAGACCCGTGCGGTCCTTGTTGATTCCCAACAGTTTACACATGGGTCAAGTCTCACTGTAGATGTTTCTTAGCTTCCATCATTGAGACTCTTGATCTGATTTCACGTCAGATCAAAGTGAGTCCAATTCATCCAAGACACGAGAACAGAGATTTCTCAAAAGTCATGACCTCTGTTCGTTTGAAGGACCTGGTTGAAATCACCAAGCATCTCATCTTGTACCTCTCTGTCACGAGTTCTTGGTGTTGAGTAGATGTGGTCGTGACTTATAAGTGGCAACCAGGCGGTGGATGTGGATGAGACTCACACAATAGTGGAGAAATGAAAACAAGAGTCCTTCAAATTGAATAATAACACAAAATTTATTTCAGGTGATCGACTATATTACACAGTATATACAATAAAGTACAGGCGCAGGACAGGCATAGGGCAGCTACTGTCTAACAGTCGTGCGTATCCCTCTTGATGAACCTTAGTACATTCACAGTCTACACCCCTTTCACTCTCACTGACCGTGCCCTGCATTTATACACATTCAGTTATCGAGAAAACCCTAATCGAGAAATTCCTGGAAGCGACCAGTGGGTGAACGCAACACATTTTCAAGGTCACCCCGATCCACCTCAGCTCTTCAATACGAGGCTAGAACACATGCACAACCTTTCCTGACCCCATGCTATAAATAGTTACATGAATCATGCGACCTTGGACTATAACGGCTAGATCTAGTCAGTGCACACATACGACATGATTCGTTACACTCTCATTTGAAGTCTTCTAAGTTGCCATCTGAGTGTGGACATGGGTGTTGTCACCATTTTTAATTTTCTGTTGCCAGATGCCAGCGTGAGTGCTTTTCTTTTCTGTCTTTTGTTTTTTCACATCATCACCCATCCCTGCCAACAATGCCAAATGTGGCCTTAAGAAAATTAAGTTGCATTCCAGTCCTGCAAGCACTGTCAAATGTGGACCTCTCAATCATCTGAGGCTGTGACTATTGTTCATGTTCAGTATATTAATAATTGTATTTCTCTGTTGGCATGTTCAGTAGCCACAGACATTGCATCTTCTGCAGCCAATTCAAAAGTCAACTGTGGGCATGTGTATTAGTTGTCTGTGAATACATACCTCTTGTTGAGAAGTGGCCTCACCAGTTGCTGGCAAACGTCTACTAGGCTGTTGCTTAGATCTGGCACTGTGGCATAAATTTTGAAGTTCTACACATAGCCTGAATTAGATTCACAAAGTTAAAAAACTTGGTACCCCATTGTGTCATTTGTCAATTATATATACATCAAATCTGAGTCTTTGCCCAGATGGGCATATAGCTTCATCTAAGGAGTTGACAGCTGCCCATAAGCAGCATAGACATTGCTGTCATCTGTGAAATTCTGGAAAGAGGTATATCTTATCCTATCTCTGTTTGTCAGCTTGCGCAAAATGAAGGCATTGGCCTGGGTGATTTCCAGTGTCCAGTGGGAGATTTTTTTCCACTATTCTTGTGCCTTTCACTGGTGCACTCCATGGTATGAAGTGATATGGTCCATTTTGTTCATCTTTTCAATGTACCACCGAATCATTGCAAGATCATGTTTAAAACCCTGAAAAGAGGCAAATATGTATCTTTCCCTAGCTCTTTTTTTTTTTTTTTTTCTCAGGAATTGGCCGGGGTAATTGTCCTTGGAAAAGTTTCTTCAACCATTTTCTTGTCTTTCTCACCTGTTACATGAGCGCACATGAAAAATCATGATCAGGCAGGGAACCAAACCCCAAGTAAGACCTGATAACACGCCAGATAAAAGGAGAAATGAAAGTG
>JBCAUA010079369.1:0-24595 GCA_038406235.1 Peronia verruculata | reverse complement strand
TCTAGGTCTCTACGACAACCGAGAAGGTAAAGAAAAATGAACAGTGCGTCGCCCGGGGTCCACCTATCATCTACCTTTTGTCACCCTGTAATGTAAAAGTGTCTGACATAATTACATATGCTGTGTCACATCAATCGTTCATTGAATTTCGTCTTGAGGACAAAAAATAAAGTTTATCTCATCTGATTTTATCTCTTCTTATCTTATTATTCCTCAGAAACACCGCATTCTTTACCATGGTCAGTGTCTTCGCCTCCCGCAAGCTCTTGGTGCTAGCTCTTGTGATCGTGACGTGCTGTTTCTTCTTTTACATGATGCGCACCCAAATCTTGCCCTCCCAGGTCGAAGGACAGTCGCAGCACGATTACGTAACGCCAAAGGTGACTGAGGTGATGAAAACGGTGAAGGGACAGAAAAGCCATTTGGTCAGAAAAGACCTAATCAACAATGCCAAGGCTATGGGTAAGTTATGGTAGAATCTGTTAGTTGTCTCATACGTTTGCGGGCACTCTTTTGCAATTGTGGTCCCGCCCGGTCCCGGCCTATCTCCGCAACGGAAGCAGTAACTGGAAAGTACCAATGACATACATTGATTAGTAGGAATATGATTATAATTAGTAATTAAAATTTACTAGGACATACCTAACCCTAACTCAATGGCCAACTATGAGGTCAGGTGAAGCGGCCCGCTAAGAAAAACAGACTTCCGCCATCTTTTGGGCAAGTTGATCGATGTACTTATGCTGACCTCTGACACAGATTTCTAGTTCCACGAAAAGAAATCCGTTATGGTGCAGAACTGTTGGTTGTAAATTGCTCCAACAGAGCTTCAAAGGATTAAGATGTGCCGATCATACAATTTTTTAGGCCCTCGCGCTGGCGGACCGATCAAGATCGGGCCCGTTGGGCCCGGGCCGAGCTAGAGCCCGAGCTCGACTCGCACCTTGGTCTGGAGCAACGGATACACGAGTCACCAGGAAAAAAACAAAAACGGGCCATGGGCCGGCCCGCTCGCATTACTTTGATCTCGGGAAGACTCCGTCCATCAGCGACACATCTTATACCTCTGGCATGAACTTGTTTTTTTCTTCTTATACCAAAAAATCGGGGGAGGACTCTGCGGTGAGTTTTACTTAGTAGAAGTGCCAAAAGGGCGATCTGCCGAGGGGTTGCTTACAGTGCTTTTGCATGTGAACTACATTTTAGATAGCTGTAATACAGTAAGAATAAGAGGAAATTCATTTCAAATGTGTACTGCCATTTGTGTCTACACTGTCATTTCTTGAACATAAATCCATACAATTGTGGTAATATTGCATTCTGGCTGTTTCTTGTGATTCTATTTGGGTTAAAACTATTAGAACGCTAGACTTCGAGGCATCGGGCGCACATTTTGAATTTCCTCCTCTCCCACCGTCCCACCTTCATGCGAACGTTTGACACGTGGTATGTTATTACAAAATTCGGCTGGCAGCAAAAATGAGTGAATGATCGCCCCGTTTCGGGCTCTCTGAAACGGCCTGGGCCCACAATCACTGAGCCTGGCTCGGGCCGATCGAGCTTGGGCCGGGCTTTTTCCCAGGCTTAATTCTAGTATCATAAATGTGATTTAATGCATTGAAAGAATGTTTCCTTAATTTCACATCAATTTAGATATATATCCAAGACATTTATTCTTTAAAAAAAAAAATAGAAAACAGCTTCACATGATACATGTGTATGTTAAGTGACATTCTTAGGTGACTTGATAGATTTAAATTTGACTGCATTTCTGTGTCTGTATTTTGTGAAGCAGAGCCATCCTCTTGATACTCATCTCAAGTCCCTGTATGAGATTAACATCCTCTTGATTTAGCAATCTGTTGCCTGGACATGTAGAAATGAAACTTACTGAAATTGTATCTTTTTTCTTCAGGTACTTTGACAAGAAAAAACAAGCTGCAAAGAAGGAACAGAAAACAGTGGAGGCTTCCAATAAGGTGAGCTCATTTTCTTGGGATTTTCTTCTTTTGTTGTTTTGAAGGGCCAGAGTTTGTAAAATACAAATAATTTAACTATGGAGACAAAACCCATTGCCAGAGCTAAGTTAGCTTGTGAAATTGTCTAGCAATCCACATTTATGAATGATTGTGTAAAATATACTGGAAAGCTTTAGATTTCTGAACCAGTAATGTTTGTATCAGGAAACATTTTGAAATGTCCCCTCTAACTTGAGTCACATTCAGTCTGTTAATGAAACGGATTTCGTAATGAATGGACTGCACATATGCAAAGTTCTGCCAGACACAAATGCAAAGTTCTCCCTGATGTCCTGAAATGCAGCAGGACATTTCAGTGGTTGGAAATATGCACACATTTCATTATCTGCATTTGTAACTGAATGGCTAGATAATTATATTTGCTGTGGCCTTTTTTGTTGTTGTTTTTGTTTAGTTTTTCATTTGTTTCTTTTCTTATTTTTTAAAAAATTTTTTTTTTATTTTTGTTTGTTCCTGTTTTTTTTTTTCAATTGTTGACATAAACGAAGATTACTGAAGATCGTAAGTTTGACAATCTCTGATTGGTTTAATCAGGCATTCAAGTCAGCTGAGAAGAAAACTAAACAGACTCTGAAGGAAGTGGCAACTGCAGCCACCATCAACAAGACCAGAAAAACTTACTGGTAAAGTCGCTGAACAGTTTAGTCATTGATACTGTTGTTCTGTGGCTCCGTTTAGTGATGATTACACATCCTTTGTTTTGTTGAGGGACTCTGTAAATGTTGACATACATAGATACAAAAAGATAGATCATAGAGTTATAACTGAATAAACATATAAATGATATTGTTTTTATCTAATATTAATCACCTCCTGCGTGGCACAAATCTGTACTAAATCTATCAATAAGTGAAAAAATGATCATCTTCAGAGTCGCACGGAATCTGTCCAATATGTATAATGTAGGCATTACTCAGAATCTACTGCAATATACAAGTTAGTAATGACATTTTTGTTCCTGAAACTTTGATCCTTAAAGTCAGATTTTAGTCTCAGCTGCAGGAATATAAAATTCCTTAATGAATAACTAGTCTCACATATAATACGATGCGGGGTATCTTGCAGTTGGTAATGATTATGGATGAAGTAGGAATAAAATAATCAGTAAATGATTGAAATTTAAAGATACGAACTGGTGTGTCATTATTGTTTAGTTATTTCTTATACTATCACATTATGTTAAATCTTACATTTGAATACTGTTGTTTCCTGTAGGTTTGAAAAGTTTCTGTGGTTCATCAGCTCAGAGAATTACCTGGTGATCGGCGGCCGAGATCAGCAGCAGAATGAACTGATAGTCAAGCGATACATGAAGCCAGGTCAGTTCAAACAGTTGTGGATGCAGTGGCTTTTGCTTGTGTCATCTCTTTTACATTATTATCCTGCTTAGTTGAATTTATGACATCTGTAGTGATAAATCCCTGTAGCACTTATATTTAAAAAAAAAAAGAAAAAGAAATACAAATAATGAACAAAAGATATTTTCAGTGAATTATGTGTGAAATAAATCGTATACTTAACCAATTTCAGTTTTCTGTTTTATTTCTTCCATTTGTTATAGAGAGCAAATTACTTGGTGTGGAATCAGAAATTTCAGTGCACTTCAAGCAGCAATGGCTGAATGTGTTACCTGTTCTCATGATTTATCAAGTTGTCAGTTTTTGTATCAGTAATGGCCCTGTGTAGCTGATTTTATGAATTTCTTTCAACCCTTTCAGGTGACCTATATGTTCATGCAGATTTGCATGGGGCCAGCAGTTGTATAGTCAAAAATCCAGGAGGTGACTTTTTTTTTCTTTGATTCTATTTAAAGTGTGTTCTACTCATTCTTTCTATACTCTAAATCCTTAGCTGACTTTTTCAGCTAGCCATTTCAGTGCATCATATTGAATTTCCATGCATAAAGCAAGGATGAGATAAGATAAACTTTATTTGTCCTAAAAAGAAAATTTCATTTGGAGTTGATGAGAAACAAATTATTGTATGTAAGAAACATTCACTTTAATCGCAGACAAAAAATATCTTGATTTTTTTGGTTTTTTTGTTTTCTTGTAGCATTTGCCCTATTTTCTTTATTTTTCTTTATAAACCTCCACTAGCTTTTTCAAAAAAAATTTATGGATACATCTGTGTGGTTATCACAGTTCTAATTGTTCCAGAATATCTTCATTCATTGTTAATGATTTTGCCATTTGCTTTTATGATATAGGTGCCCCTGTACCACCCAAGACACTGAATGAGGCCGGGACAATGGCCATCTGCAACAGTGCAGCCTGGGACTCAAAGGTGGTCACCTCAGCCTGGTGGGTCTACCATGACCAGGTCTCCAAAACAGCGCCGAGTGGAGAATACTTGACCACAGGCAGTTTCATGATCAGAGGTCAGCAGAGCCAGGAACAGTTAATTATGACTAGGGATTGCATGTGCTCAGCCTGATAGATTTTGCATGGAGCAGGCAGCTCTTTAGTAAACTTTTTCTTAATTTTTTATTCTTTGTAAAGCATGTTCTACTCATTATTTCTATATTCTGTAACTAAAGCAGTCTATGATCCAATTATGATCACAATATTTTGCCAATTTGAAAGTGATAAATCCCTGTAGCATTTATATTTAAAGAAAAAGAATACAAATAATGGAAAGATGTTTCATAAATATATATTCTAAATAATGAAGAATCTTTAAGGCAGTGTGGAGTGGGGTGTACTTGACTATGGGAGTTTTATGATCAGAAATTAGCGGAACTTGGACGGGGTTATAATGTCTTCAGATGGTTGTATTGTAGAAATCAGCATTTGGAATCATACAGGCATTTTCTGTAATGTACTTCGCAAATTCTCTGTGCCTTAATTCTCCAACGGATAGTTTAGCTGTTCAGCCAGGATATTTTTTTACAGGACAAAGTGATTTTTAGCCAGATAATCATAATTGTTGTAAGTAATTTACAGGCTCAAAAAACAAACTCATTAATGATATCTAAATGATTTTTGTCTCAACTTTAAGTCTAGTTGAAGAAAATATAAAATGAAAGACTTGGTATGATGTTTGTTATTTGTCATTTTTGTCTTCAGGAAGGAAAAACTACTTACCTCCATCGTACCTCATCTACGGCTTTGGCTTTTTGTTCAAGGTAAATACAGATTGGTTGACATAATATTGATTGTCCCTCCTGATAACTGCAACTCATTACTGATTGCTATTCCTTGCTTCCTTGGCCCTCTCTTCCTGCTCATTTGTTTTTTCTTGTTAGTTATACCATCATAAACTTGGCCCCTGAATTTTGTTTCTGCTTCAACAGAAAGAATAGCTGAGAGGCTCCTGCCATTATTTATAAGAGTCTAGTTAATTTGCTCTTGATTAAAGAGTGATTATTTGCCTTAGCTGTGAATTATTATACCTGATACCATAAATTCTTATGAAGTTACAATTTCTGACATCAAGCTTGTAAAAAGTTCTTGAAAATACTTCTTTCACATTACATATATATCTTTCTTCATGCATGTGCCTAATGGGTTTCTTAGATCAGGATGCCCTAAATTCTAGTAAAGTCAAAAGTATATTGATGAATACCACTTATAATTCCCTGAAAATATTTTGCATACATTTGCAAGGGCATCATTTGAAATAAATTTGCCTAATGGACTCGATGTCTTGAATTCTAAGTGGGAACTTGGTCCATGAGGGGCATTTCATACCTCCCCGAAAGTATTTCATTTACATTACATCAGATGCCCAGAGTTCTGATTAGATGGAAAATTTTGTCCTTGAAAAGTACGTAGTATCTTTTTTATCTTGTTATATTCCCCAGCTTGAAGAGGGCAGTGTGGAACGTCACAAAGGTGAACGCAAAGTGCGAGTCACTGACGATGATGCCCAGTCTGTTACTGATTCAGTAATGTCATCCGTGCTGGAAAGTGACGACATAGACATCGATATTAGCGAAGACAGTGGCAGTGATGAGGAAGAGAGCGGAGACACAAAGGCACAACAAAGCCAGTCAACGTCCACCGTAGCAGAAACTCAGGAAACACTAGAGAATGCAAATCGTGATATGGATAACTCAGCAAGTCGGAATGAAGATAAAGAAGAAGTCAAAGACAGCGAGAGCAGAGATAAAAGTGTAGAGGTCTCTCCAAAAACACAGCTAGATCTAGGAGTGGAATTCCCAGATACCAACATTAGCTTGACTCACGTTAAGGGAGACAAGTAAGTGAATCAGTCATGTTTCTGGTTAGCTCCCATGCTGCATCTTTTCACTGCCCAACCAGAGCTCAGAAAAACAAAAGGGAGGAAATTGAGGACTCTTCTCATCAGAAATACTTTTCTCTTCTTTTTTCATTCTAATCTGTTACCTGACTATTGAGACAACAACATCTATATGATTACAGATAGAATTTATTTGAAATGCAAAAAAAAATAATAATAATAATAAAAATTCTCTGGAAGCTTGTCATCAACGCTGAGAAAACCATGTTCCATTTATTTACTTCTGGCACAGCAGTGAGAAAGCAGAAAATAAACATATAAGAACCTGTAAGACAGGGCAATGAATGTGTTCACTGTTGGAATATCATGCGTGTTCGCTTCCATCAGAACACATTTAGAAAGTAAAAGAAATATGATTCTAGACAAGTGTGGCAGTAGAGATGGCTGTAAATAAAATTTACAATTGAGACTTGGTATGAAATACATCAGAAAAACAACACTATATGCTTCAAAGGTACAGTGTTGTTTCCACAATAGTCAAATCAGTAAGCAGAATAGTCTTTTTGTGCAGTACAACACCTCAGCCAGCAAACAGATATGCAGACTGTATTTGAATTCATTTGCTAAATATGAACAATATCCACAACTCCTTCCTGAAGAGAAGCTGTTCAGTTGTTCTGTTATAGTTCTCCATCATGAACATTTGAACTATTGACTCATTTCCAAGTCTTATGTAAGCAAATAATATATGTAGATGCTGGTGTTTTTTCTTCTCTTTTTTTAGAGACTTCAGACTTCGGGTTTGTTGATTTGCCCACCAATTTGAAAACTGAGCAAAAATTTATGTTTTATTGCAGTATTTGTATGAGCCATGACAGAGATCTACTTTTTGATCCTACTCTTTGATTCTTTTTGAACAGTGATAGTTGGCTATATTGTGTGTTGCAGATATGAATTACAGAGGGAATTAAGTACTGCCAGTGCAACCAGTGAGAAATCTGACACATTTTTCCTGGGTGACAGTGAACCAGTGACACTAGGAGAAAAGGTGAGGCTTTCTGCTTTGATGTGCCATAACTTACCAGTCATAGTCATGTGTCAGATGTGTAGTTAGATATAAGGCACAGAACACAGTATCTTATATATCATCCAACACATAAACATATCTCCAGCGCATGCTGATGAGGAACAGTTATCTTACGAATTTCTTTGATAACGAGCAGTAAACATAGGATCAAAGAACAGTGAAGGAGTTGATTCATTGAAATAGCCCATTGTATCCATTTCTGTGAGCAGTTAGGCTCCACTTGCTCAACAAAGGAAGGGCTTAGAGAGCATGTTATATTCAGAACTCTGTTTGACATAAATTCATTTAGTATGCCTTCCAGCCACTACATTGGTTAAAGACCACTTAAATGCTGAAGATTAACACTTGCGACACTCATATCTTCATAATTTGATATATAATTTTGCTAATCGTCCCTAATTTGTAAATGTGATGTAACATCTGTTGCACATGTCTCTATTCATAGATATAACATTTACTCAGTAAAGGGAGAGCATATCTGGAATCTGCCCTTGATTGATGCAAAGAATTTTCTTATTTCTGTGTGTTTCTTCTCTCACACTTTTACTAGAATGTTCATCAAGTAAGAAAAAAAAAAGATAACTGTATTTTCAACTTCCTCAGACTTCCAGCAAAAGTGGGAGGTTGTCAGCCAAACAAAGAAGGTAAGTGATGACAACATAAATTTTGAGAAAATTCTGGGTGAGTAATTTATGATAACAATTAACTCTCCCTGTAACAGTTGACAGTATATTATCATTAAAAGTTAGTCACAGGTACTAATTATCATTATAGTTGATGATCCATCATTTTAGATTAATATGAGGCAGCTTGTAATGGATACTCAAATACAGAATACAGACAGAGAAAAGTGTATGAATTGTATTTAACCATGGTTATGCTTAGTTGTTTGGCTGTGATCTTACAAATAATAGGATGTTGGCTAGGCTGACAAATTTAAACATGATCTGGTATGATGTATGATGTTCTCAGAAATGTTTTTAAACTTTCTTGGAAGCAGCAGATTTGAAATAAGCATGTAAATGATTGGAAATCAGTCTGCAAACAAAAGAATTATTTATTGTTGTTTTTTTTTTTTTTAATTTTGCACTAGTATCATTTACACCACGTGCAATAGAAAGTAAGTCATTTCACTTACTGAACTATTGTTCACAGTATGAGTTGTTTTGTGTTTGTTTTTTTCTATCTGTTTTTCACCTGACCACAGGGAGATGAAGAAACAGAAGAAGGGGCAGCCAGTGAGTAAGGCAACCAGTGATGACGAAGAAGACAAAGTCTCCTGGCTGCATGATGAGAAGAAAAAGAAGAATGATGATGATAATGGTGATGATAAGAATGATGATGAGAGTAGAGATGGAGAGTCAGACAGCAGCAAGTCCAAAGTAAGTTTATCCTTCTACAGGTCATCAGTGCTATTTCCAATACTCATGCAGTCAATCAATTAGTCAGTCAGTCAGTCAGGTAGTAAGTTAGTCAGCCAGAGGCACAACTACACAGATTTCTCTGAGGAGATACAAAGATTTCAACCATTGCATTTTACCATTATAAATGACAACTCAGTCTTTCAGTTCTTTCATGTTGAAAAAGAGATAAAGACACCGTCTCACACATTTCTCTAAGAAGATGCAAAGATGACAACCATAGTTTCATTGTCATTGGAAAATGGATTATCAGTGGGATAGTCAGAAATTATATATTTTGAATTATAATCCCAGCTATTAGACTGATTTCATCCCCTCCTTATTTAATAACCATTTTTGCAAAAAACAAATGTGGGCACCCTAAAGGAACATAATTTGTTCTTAGTTACTGCTTGAAACTGTGAGTCTTTAAACTGTAAAATCAGGGTTTTTCAGCCATTTGACTAGTGATAAAATTTGACCGAGGCTGGAAACAGAAAATTCTATAAATCTGTGTTGCTCTGTCCCCTCCAGCCTGAGAGCGGCCAAGAACCACCCAAGCGAGGTCAACGTGCCAAGAAAAAGAAAATCAAAGAGAAATATGCAGATCAGGATGAGGAGGAAAGAAGAATGAGGATGGAGTTATTGGCTGTATGTTATTTTATGTGTTGGCTTGTTTAGTTAACTTTTTGTGATTGTTCAGCAGTGCCAAGGATGACTCAGTTGTTACTTAACAGTGGAGGGCTTTTGCAATGTCCCAACCACGTTTTCTGTAACTATTTATAAAATGGGAAAAAGAAACCTTTCAGGTAGGCATTAAATAAATAATGAATGGTACTATACTTAGATTTAGCAGTACCAAAATTAGATTATTTATTAAATTATTTTTTCGGTTTGCAATTCTCATAATCCTAATGTATTGTTATATTTCTTAGAAGTAATCATTTTTTTTTTTTTATGATCCCAAGTAGCTCCATTAATTTTATATCTTGATTGAAATCATTTTTGTCATGATTCTAAATAGATCCAAAATAGCATCATATGACCCACATTAATTTTTATTTAATTTTTAGAGAAAAGATCATAATTTTTATAGTTTGAAGTGGATCCATTTATCTCCCTAAAACTAATAATTTTATTCTTATGATACAAAGCAGGTCCATTAGTTTGATAGAACAAACTGAATCTTTATTGTCTTGATCTGAAGTAGTTCCTTTCATAGCCTAGAATCAGTCATTGCTCTCAATATCCTAAGTAGATATCAACTGATATCTAGTATAATGAAATTGCTTATTATGATCCAACAGTCTGCAGGCCCCCAGAAAGAAGACAAGAAGAAGAAAGGAAAGAAAGGGAAAGATCAGCCCCCACAGAAAACGTCGAAAGGACCACCGGGCCAAAGACCAAGCAGTGGTAAAAATCCTGCCCAGACTAAGGAACAACAGGTGGCAGCTTCAACAGGAGGGAAGGAAGAACCAGAGTCTGGGGTCACTGATGGCCTGGATAAGCTGGAGATAGGTAGTATAAAATTACCTTGTGTTACTCTTTGAAATAAGTAAATTGCTAGAATCCTGTTACCCCTTAACTTAGCCAATGTAGCAAGATTTGTCCATCTTTTGAGATAGAACCATTTACTGCCATGAATATGTTTTTACTTTCTTTGAATTAGATTGTGTAGATAAGTATGGTATGTTCTTTTTTTTTGCAAGTTTAGATAGAGATAAAATTTTAAAAATAGGATGCACACACAGTGAGACAGTAAAGCATTATAAAACCGTATGAAATATACTGGTACAATGAAAAAGTCTGTTTCTCTTATTGTTTCTTTGATGGAAGTACAGTCAGGCATATTTAACAGTAAACTTTGACTAATGACCGCCATGTACAGTTGAGCTTCTTCTTTCTATGATAACAAAACTGCTGTAGCTGGTGTTTGCAAAACAAGTCCTTTATTTATTTATATTTATTCTTTTTTTCTCTCTCTCTCTCTCACTCTGTAGCTGATAATAAGACCGACAATAAGCAAGCTGCTTCATCCAAACAAGTACAGGTATGTATGGACAAGGAATTAGGGAAGTTACCCTGTGATGAGTAGTTTTATAGTTGGAATGTGAACATACATTAAATGAGAGGGGTAAAGAGCCCTAGATCAGTAGAAAAAGGGAATTTTGATACTTTCATGTATGATTTTGCTATAACTACCTCTCAGATTGAATAGATTAGATTACAACAAAATAGATGAAAATGAAATTGCACCAATTATTGCAGCTACACTCATACGCAGACTTACAGGCCTTTCTTTATTTCTGCTCCTCAAATTTTTTTTTTTTAAAAAAATTGGTTTTTCATTGCTTTATTTTTTTGTGTGATTTATTTTACACTTTCTTTATCATAAGGACAAGGATGCTGACTCAGATGGAGAGAAAGAGGAGGAATCTAATGTGGGAGATGTAAGTTGTGAATCACTGTGAGATCAGGATGATGTAGTTTCAAAATAGGAATGAAATGAGACAATTATTTAACTTTGTAAAATTGCAAAATTGCAGTATTATAAATCTGAATGCTTCATTTAATTTTTTTTTTTTTTTCCCGAAAGCAGCAGATGAAAATCTGAGAGTAGTATACTTTGTGACTTTCTTGCTCAAAGCAAGCTTTTTGAGTTTTTCTTTTTGTTTTTTTCTGTGTTATTATTATTATTATTATTTTTTTTTTTTTTCAGTAGTCTTGTCTTTTTCATGTTTAAATTATAAATAATCTGCTCTTATCTGATTTCCAAAAGAAAAGGAAACATTATTTAAGAAGAAAGATGTTGAAAAATATTATATATGTATGTAGAACTGTGTGATTAGGAAAGAATATGCAACATGTATGTGATTGTGTAAAATGTGATTGCCTTGTGTCTCCCTTAGGATGAAGCCATTCTCAATTCTCTGACAGGCATCCCAGTGCCTGAGGACGAGCTGTTGTATGCAATACCAGTGTGTGCTCCATACAATGCATTGCTCAACTACAAGTACGTTTTCCTGATCTTACATTTGGGCTTAGATGATTGGCTTACCAATAGGAGACTGTTGTGCTCACTCCTATTACTTCCCATTACCAGACAAAAGAGGGGTTGAACTAGTAGTGCAAAGAGAAAAAAAATCGCTTTTGCACCTCTTGCGTGAAACATACACCGTGACAAATTCAAAATATAATATGGTGTGAAGAGAATGTGTTCTTCTTATTGTTATTATTTATCATGTTTTTTGGCGATCAGTGTTTCGAATGACAAGAAGTGTAAGGATATTTTCCTCTTTACACTGCTTGCTCAACACCTCTTTTGCCTGGCAAAGGGAAGTAAAAGTCTGGTCAAAATGATCTCCCCTTACACAAATCCCTCTTTTTGGAAAGGGCAGATAATCTGCAAAACGATCTCCCCTCGATTAGACAGCCAGGAAAGCCCCAATCAGGCAGCTGAAAGGCTTAGGAATACAGAATTAGAATCAGCACATTACTTATATCAGGGATTAAATTATGCTCACGTTTATGATAATCTATCAGTAACACAACCATACCCATAATTGAGCTTGTGGGCATAACTGACAGGCGAAGAGCTGGAACTGCCACCAAGACAAGCGCTTGTTGAACAGGTGTGATTTTGTCAGCATGTAAATTTCTAGAATGGAGTATCGAGAAGTCAGTCCTATATTTTTGTTTTTGTTCCTAGGTACAAAGTCAAACTGATGCCAGGATCTACCAAGAAAGGAAAGGGTGAGTGCACTGTGATTCCCAGCTGATAATACCTTGCATGAAAATGGCAAGGGCTGCACTTGACTGAATTTTTTTTCTCTCTCTCTGGATTGATTGCTGGCTTTTATTGCATATGTGTGTTTGATAATAGAGAGAAAGTATAGATAGCATTAGCAGTTTGGAGCTTCTGAAAAATTTGCTTGATAGTGATATCTTCATTGAAATAGGCATGAACTGCCAATAGTTTATAATGCAATATAACTCTTCTTTTTTTTTTCTAAACCCATGCAAAAAAGGCTGAAAAACCTAGATATTTGCACATACACATAAAAAAAAACAAAGATAAGGAGAAAAAGCTTATGAATCTTGATTGTAAAATGAAGAATCCTTGCATATGAAGGCTGTATCAGTATTGGAAACAATTTAGGCAGTCTGGTACTTGATTCACATTGCCTCCTAAATGTTTTTTTATGTCTTTTTCATCTTCGGGAGATTAATACATATGTGCATTTTGAAAATATTTTGTCATAGAATCAGCATTTCTGACAAGTAAAATTGATTTTAGACTATTTGCACAATTAGTTCATATTCTGAATCCTTTAGGAAACTGCAGAAATGAGTTAGATTGGTTGCATATGAAATCAAAATCTAACAGGAAAAAAAAAATCAGTTGCATTGAGTAACAGGAATGTGGAAAACAGTAACTGCAGCAGACAAACAGTGTGAATTGCCTTTCAGGATGACACCAGAGATTTGTTCGACGAGTCTTTTTGACTGAATTGATCTGCAAAATAACAGCAAAAGTGGAGTTTTTATTTATTCAATGACAATAGATTTCACCCAAGTTCTTGATTTTCACTGTTTCAATTTAGCACTGTGTCATGAGCCAGCATTGATTTGATGCAGCTTGAATATGTGGATGATGTGCATGAGCTGTGTAGATGAACTGTTCCCTTCTTTTCTATTTGTAATTACTTCCTCTGTTCTCTTTGCAGCTGTTAAGACAGCCTTGAATATGTTCATCCATGAAAAGTCAGCATCCACACGAGAAAAGGATTTACTTAAGATTCAGAAGGTGAGTGTGCAATCTTTTTGTGGATCTCTCCTCAGTTCAGTGAGTTTCATCATTATGTAACAATTGAATTGAATCCCTCTCCATGTCTCTTTATGTGATATTTTGTTACTGCATTGTCTGTGCAGTCCATGATTATGCCAGTGATGTTACATCAGTGTCTGGGCCTTTTTGAGGCCAATTCTATGAAGTTATTTCAATAATTGATCTGATGAATAGGCGCAGAATTGGCAACTTATAACGGTGGTCGTGTCTTCAGTTTTCACATTATGATTTTTTGGTGGCTCGAAGTGTTCTTATAATTTATATCATTTTGGCAATTATGGATAAATGTGTTCACATGTATGAAAGATCATATAAAAGAAAATAATGAGTATAATATCTAGGATATTTTTTTCCAATTCTGAAAATGAAAGAGATTTTTTTTTTTTTGTATATAGAATGTGATGAATTCCAGTGCAAAACTTGATTTTTGGATCTGTCTTGTCTATTGAATAATGGCTGAAAAAGTGAATGATTAGAAAGTGCTATAGTTGTGTCAAAAATAATTTTTCAGTACCAATTCTGGTACCAAAATTTTCAAGTCATACAACTCAGAACAAGAAAACCATAAGCGTGCCTAGATCTTGAATGAGGAATTAGGTTTGAAATACTAAATACAGTATGAAAGTTATCAAAGTATAGAAGATGTTGTTTTAACCAATATGCACTCTATATAGTATGTCCTATTTATTTATGTGGCTCCTGTATCCCTCAACAGGATGTTGACTTGGCCAGGAATGTACCGGGCAAGGTTAAAGTGGCAGCTCCAAACCTCCATAAGAACAAGAGATGATTGGGTGCATTTGGACTTAGATTTATCATGTACATTTTTTCTTTTCTTGTCTTTCATTCTGAGTCACCTTAAACAGTCCTCCCATATCGGTCCATCCCATTTTTGGTTAAGTCCTTGTGCATACATACAACTGTTTCTTAACATGATGAACCTGTTTCTTAATTAGTTGTGTTTTTCAGCTGTACCTTATAGCAGTCATCTCAACTTAACTATTTTTTATTCAGTGGGGCATGCTTGCCTACAGTGAGTTATTCAGGTATGTTGTCTGTGTTTTAGTCTCTTTTTTTCCCAGTGTTATCCTCATCAGGATTTTGTTCTATAATTTGAAACTGATAGATCTAGCTAATCACTGCCCATTTTGCTCTAAGAACCACAAAGTGGCAAGGAAAATATGAAGGATTTGACCACAAAATGAAACAAAGCCTATATTCTTATCATGACAACAACATGAATTTTTTTGTTCCAGTGATCCAGTGTTTTGCAAAAATTCTGAAATTCTAATGGTTTGTTATCACTGGGCAAATCACATGTTACAAAGTTATTGTAGCTAAGGTATCATCAGACTTTTTAACAAATAAGTCTTATCCTGTTGTGTGGTCATATCCTTCAAATATACAGTAGATTTTCCTACACTGATAAAAGGTTCTCATTTTAACACAAGAGATATAGCAGATCAACGTACTGAGGTTTTGCCAGTAAAAATGTCTCGCAGCCAGTCAAATTGAGACTTATGTCAATTTTCACCATGTGAGGTTATGGGTATCATGTGAAAGCTTATTTCACACCCTTTCAGATGGTGAAAAAAGTTCTGAGACAGCTTTATTTTAGCCAGAGATATTGCCTTTTAGAGAGACAAGGAAGGACGGGGGGGGCACAGACACACACACAGCGCAATGATGGAGATTCCGAGAAAATCAAGTTTAAATGAACGATTGAATGCATAAACCTACATACGTACCTCACAAAAAACTGATTTTGATGAAGTAATATTTATAAATGGAGGGTAAGACCGATACTATCTTGTTCAGAAATGCATGCACCTTTGATTTCTGGAATGGAAAAAAAAAAAATCGATGTCTGACCCCGTCCTCACATTTAAAGCCTGATTTCTCAGTTCTAGCCCAGAGACTTATGTCTCATTTCAACTGTCGGTGAGATATATACATTTTTTTTCTCTTTGTTTACTAGCTCATTTATTTCTGATCTCATTTTAGGTCTTGTTTTTCTCCAAGAGTGAGAATGATGATCTATTTGAATTATAATTTGTCATAAATATAATGACATGGAAATGCTTCACTCATTCTTAAAGTCTTTTATACACAGTTTGAGTTTAAACATGGGCAGAGGTGTCTTATGATATGATTTAAAATAATGCAATAAAAATCATTATGCAGCAAAGTAAACAAGTTTGTTTGTTTGTTTTGATTCTTAAGACTGATTTTTGTGAACACAACAATTTGCAATGACAATTTGCAAAATTGTCAGAAACTGCTGAAACAGCATATGCCACATCTGTGTCTTTAGAATTCAGTCTATCATCTTAAGTCTTGCACAGCCAGCAGTGTCTTAGATATCAGATTCATACATGTAATCTTAAGAAAATAGCATGTCACAAATACATACTATAAGTCCTGAGTATCGGTAGTATTTGTATAGAAGAAAAGCTTCAGCTAATGTCAGTTTCTTTGTCTATGCAGTAGATATAGTCATATCTAATAATTTAAGAAATCACTTATTATTCTCTGTTGCAGAATGTGCAAACTACTATATGTTCAGTATTACATTAGATATGGAGATCCAAACTGCCATTTCCTTCCGTGTAGAAGAGCAAAAAAAGCCTTTGCTAGATGTTAGTTCCTTTAGTTCTGTACAGTGCCTATGTTAATATCCAATATCATGCACATAAAAAATGACCTTTATTCCATACTGAATTGCATAATGTGCATACAGCTTAATGTGAGGGAGAATAATGACTTTGTGATTTCTGTAATGACTACAAAAACAGAACATGAAATGACAACTAATCGAGATGACATATGAACAGACAAAAAAACTGTCATTTTATTTGGGATCAAGATCATCACAGATATCCAGAAAGAGAAGAATAGCACACAAAATGCTTGAAGAATATAATGATTTACATGTAGTTTATGCACCCCATCTTAAATTAAATTATGTTATTAGATAATTTTAGCATCTACTCAGAACTTGTTTTTCACTTTTCCCTTGTTTGGGCCTTGAGCTCAACTGAAGTTGTTAACTACCTCTATATTGTTGTTGTTGTAACTGTAACTGTTGTTTTTTAATGTGTAAGTTTTTTTGTCTTTTTTTACTTTTGTTTTTAGTATTTGTTCTATGTTTTTTGTTTATTCCAATTTATTTCATGAAACTTCAGTTACTGAGAATACATATAGTTAAGAATGTTTGTATATTCATAGGGTTAAAGTATACTCATAACTTTCTTATAAGTATTGAAAAATCAAAATTTCACACAGTGAGTAATCAATGAAACAACAATTCTTGAAACAATTAGCAACATAATTACATTGCTCAACATTGTGCAGCTACAGAAACAATTCAACATCTTTCTCGATTAAGTACCATTTGAGACGCGACACGATGAAATCAGGCGCTCGTCAAACTGAGCCGACCAGAGAAATCACATATTTTTCAACAGTGAATGAACTTATAGCATATTTTTTTTTCTTCACCAAACCTTTCTATATCAATCTAAAAATGCATTTCAGAGTATAAACTGACTGAAATAGAGCAAGTAAAGGCCCAAAAATTGTAATTTAGTGGCATGGCCTAACAGGGTAAAGAAGGATTTACAAAAGTGATCAGCCATTTTCTCACTAAATTCAGCTGCAGCAACCGGTCACTCCCATTGCCTTTAATTGCCAATATCTGAACTTCTACTTAAGGTAGACCAATACTTTTTTCATACACTGAAAGGGAAATGAATAATCTTCACAGTGATACCAGTAACTCCATATGCTCAAAATTTGCCGAGCGCCTGATTTCATCGTGTCGCGTCTCATATGTAATTGTAATAGGTCTCCTAATGGTACATTTAGTATACTGTGTGGGATTATGGTAAATTTTTGCTAAAGTAAGGATAACACATTTAATTAATAAATTATGAGAATAAAGAAATGAATACAAAAAATATGCAATACACCTTAAACTGCAAACTTAAAAGTCTTTGGGACGATTGTCATTCTCTAGCTGACGATCACTTCAATCTTGTGTCAGCAGAAAACTCCTCTAGGTTGTTGCTCTTTGATCCAGTGCCTATATGAGTTTAGATGACATGACTTATTCTTCGACTGAAAGTTACTGATGGTTTGATGTTTTTTTCCCTGCAAGTCTACTCTTGCATGAGCAAGCATTTTACAACAGCAGTGATATTGACTTGGTGGTTTGTCCATCAAAATATTGTAAACTTTGTGAATTAGAGAGTTCCAACTGCCCAGTCGCCCTTGACCATGTGTGAAAGGAAGCGGAGTCATTCGGTTGCGGTTGACATTTCTTTTACTTAAATATTCTATTATTATTATTTTTTACCTGTTTTTAAATAATGAACTGCAATTTGCTAATCTAGTGGTTCTTGTTGTAACAGAACTGGACTGGAGATCAATTTTCATTTCTTTAAAGGAAGTAAAGTACTGAAAGATATTAAGACATCTCTCAGTCATCGAAAAGTATTTAGGAATATATTATAGGAAGGGAACAAAATAAGTGTTTCAATTTGATAATTTTATTTATTGTGTTTGTCTCTGTGTCATAGTATTTAAGTTTTTATCCACGTGTGTGAAAAATTCTTTCATCTGTTTGCTTCTTTCTTTTCATTTTCAGGGTGACTTTCTAGAAGGTCTACCCTCTTACAATGAGAGTAACTTCACTCGATTTCATGCTGATTCAAATCATAGGTCAAATGTGAGTATTGTCTTTTTATCCTCTAGTTGTAAACGGTTTTTGTTTTCTTACAATTTTCTCTCTTCCTTCACTTTTTTTCCCATCCAAAGTAAGATAATATGCTTTTACCCACAGTTTTAGACAAATCGCGAGCTCAGTTCTCTGTTGCGCTATCTCCATTTTTCACATTTTGAGAAAATTGATGAGTTGTGTTTAGCAGCTGTTTTCCTGCACAGGAGACAGGACAAAATGATTTTCAAAATCGACCTGTTTGGGCAAGCGATATGTGAAATGACCACAGTATATGGTAGATTTACTATCCCTTTTTCACATGACATTATATATCTCCAAATTGCCCAAAATGGAGATAGGATAACAAACAACCGAGCTTGCGAAAATGCTGCATGCTTTAAGATAATAAATAAGAAAATTTAAATACTTCATTCATTCTTGAAAGAAAATTCCACTCACAGTTGATAAGACACAGCATACATGCTCTGTATATTATTCACATCAGGATTAGCATCAGAATAAGACACACTTAAGAAACAGCATAACCTGATTAGCTCTCAATGAGTTCTTACATGCAACAAACCCCCAAGTATGATGTATTATGCTGAATTTGTAAAACGTCAACAACAGCTTTTCCAGTGCGTATTAGAAAAATTACTAAGGCAGTTTTCATTGCCGTTGAAATTAAATGTTGGGAATATTGCTTTCAGGCGCCTAAAAATGATAACTGTAAATTTGTCACACTTTTTACCAAGCAGTGATGAATCTTGGCTTGGGTGGATATTAGATAAAAATCGGCAAATTAGTGCAATTTCCATATAAATGTTTCCATACCATGATGTAGAGGTCCCTTGAAAAGCTGGTTGTTCAATTGAAAGCATTTGTGCCTTAGAAGTTTTGGTCCCATCACTGATTTTTTTTTAAATTGAAATCTCTTTTTTTAAAACAAATATCCCAGTCAGATGTTGCAAGATTGATTCATCCCTTCAGAACTCAACACAGCTGTAGTTGAATGTAATAACAGGAATGTGAAACAGAGCTAAGCCATTTACATATGCTTCAAAATTTGAATGATAGCACCCTTTTTCACTTATTTTTTTCCCTTTTCATCAGAAACCAACAGTGTATATTTCCACCAAAGATTATCCTTCAGAGCAAGGTAAGGTTGCTGGTATAGAATGTTGCTTACTTTGCTCATAAGATGTATTTAGGTATATGTATGTACATGTAGTAGCAGAATGTAGCCAGGGCTTTGTTTAATATGTCAAAAGTCAGTGTACATGCTTATATTTATATCTTACATTAATCTTGTCTCGTGTGATTTGCATTTACACCCCTGCAGCTTTTTTTACTTTAATGAACAATACAACATTCAGGGATGCCAAATTTCCTACTTTAGTAGGATTTCCTACTTTTTGGCTGTCAGTAATTTCTTTGTTGGCCCCAAATCCAGTATTATTTACCATTGACATACTTCAGTTTTACATGTTTGCTAAAGAGTATGCCAGGAACTCTTCCTACTTTTTCAAGTAGATAGATTGACATCCCTGAACTTTCAATCCATGTTCATGTTGTAAATTGAGATATAAATTGAACCTTTTGAGATTCATGTATGGAAAATTTGAAGCTTAAAAATAAATCTCTGTTTCCTGTGGGTTTTTTTTTTTTTTAAGCCTTGCTGTTTCATTTTATCAGCCATCCGGCTTAGGGAGAGAATAAAAATATTGTTCACAATGACATGTCTAATAACACTGACTCTTGTTTTTTTCTCATTTTCAGTAATCACAACAGAAAAGACAAACATTTTATTACGATATCTTCATCAACAATGGGATAAAAAGGTGAGGACTTTGTGTATCATTATTGTCAATCTATTCTGTTTCTTGTTTGATTGTGAATTTACATGAATTTCTAACATTGTGCAAGGAAAATTGACATGCACAATTAATTTGGAGACAGTGCCCATTACAGAGGAAATATGTCAGGTCATGCAGATTTTTCACTATGGTGTCAAATATGAGCATGGATTGAAAATCACGCATTGGGCTGACTGGATAATGCAGTGGTGATAGAAATGACATATTTGTGACACTATCAGGATTGATGAACGGATAGTCTGCATGGAACTAAGGAAGAACAATATTTGTTTTTTTAGCAAGTAACTTTGTTGCATCTTAGTGTAACAAATGGGAGTCTAGTATCAGTGAATAATTTGATGTTTGAAGAACAAGAAGAATTTCTTTAACTGTTGGTGCAAAGTGTAACTGAGCATCCTATAATTGTAATTATGATTTGTGTATGCACATTTCCACACCATTCATTTAATGCATGGTGATGTGATATTAGTCACATTGCTTATAAATGGGCTTGTGGTAGTAAAGCTCTGGATATTTGTTGTATTGAGATGCTAAATGTTCAGTAGAAACTGCTTGAGTTTCTTTCTAAAATAGCTTAAGTATTGATATTTAGAAAGTGACATTTTTTTATTATTTGATATAATATAAACACCATGTTACTAGATTGTTGATGTTTGGAAGAAAGTCCCGTGCAAAATGTGACCATGAGTCTCAGGGATGTCAAACTTCTGACTGTAGTCCGAGATTTGATTTTTTAGTCATCATTGACTTTCTTTGCTTTTGGCAGTGCTTTTGAATTTGAAGTGTAAAAAATTTGTAGTTCAAGCATTTGAAAAATTGCTCTCAAGACACCCCCCCCCCCCCTCCTCTTTTAACACTTTCAGGGGTAAGCGGACTTAGCACTGTGGGCTGGTGTTGAGAGGATGTTATCTTAATATCTTAGAATAAATCATTTCTGCAGTTAATTCTTTTTTGATATATCATCTTTATTTTTGAAAGGTAGAATAGTAATCCTTTTTTCATTATATGAAGAATACCCTAAGACATGATTGCCTCTGTAGCTCTTACAGTCCATGCAGGCAATCAAAGCAGTTAGTATCTTAGATAAGCTGCCTTTCCTGTTCCTGCAATACCTTTCATTCATTCAACATTCCAAGTATTTAGTGTTGATGGCCTGTTTGCAGGTATGTGCAGGTGAAGGACAGAGCAAATGTATAGAATATCAGCATGATATGTGATACATTCTTACAAATTTTTAGTCTTCTCCACAGACTGCTAACAAAAAGAGAGACAGTCAGAAAGCGAATTTGTCGGATGCTCATGAGGGAAGCTCATCATCCAAAGTGGCCCGCGTGAATTCCACTGACAGCAATTAAAACAAGTTTTTCACATAGATAATTTCACCAAGTCCATCTTGACTCTGGTTCCATATAGCCAGGGAAAAGATCATTTTTATGTGTATTTTTGGTATATATGTGTTTGTCCGAAATGCTGATGATTGACTCTGATATTGGTTTATGTTTGAGTGGTTTAGATCAGTTGTGTTTTAGAATTCATACAACAGTTCATTCAGATGCCATTTTGCCATGTATTGAAATTTCATTTAAAAAAATGGAAAGCTGCTGAAATACCAAGCTGCAGGAGAATGTGATCTTGACTTTTGCAAGGGTAGAAGATAAGAAGATTCAGAACATAGTGAAAAAAAGACTTCATGAGTCAGGTCACTGACCAGCTATATTGTGTAATATCCAGAAAGTTTTAAGCAAAATCAAGAGTATCCCAAACATATATGACACAAAAATGCTAATGGTGAGGACCTAAAAGTTGATCAAAATTATTTTATTTGCTATCTGCTGTAATAGTTTTATCTGAATGTATCACATTTTCTGCAGGATGCTCTGCCCTTGCTCTTCTATTCTGGATACAATAATTCTGTACCCATTAACGAATAATAAAGGGCATTTCTCTATCATACTGAAATATTATATTATTATGTAGCCTAATGTTTGGGGCACTGTGAGACAGAATATGATATCTGGGTGTGTTGATCTATTAAAAAAAAAAATAGATGAAAGACTGCAGTTTGATAGTGTTGTAGATGTGACAGCTGGGGTGCATCGACTTCGAGCTCTGCAGCTTGGAATACTTTATGAAATACAATGTTTTGTTGGTTCATGATTTGGAATAATAAAATATAACTTTTAATTCTGACTATCCTGTAAAGAGTGGATTATCATTCATTATATGAATTCTAAAATTTTAATTTTGTTAATGTTGTTATAATGATCAATAACCTTGAGAGACTGATGTTGTTCCCATCACTCTGGCTAAAGAAAGTATGTGCCATTTTAAATTTTTGGAATGAAAATGTGGTCATTTTCGTAGTTCAGATTGTATAATGGGGCTCCATTGGAAGCTTAATTATTTTGTTCATATTTTCCCATAGAGTAATGAGGAAAGAGCTGTTCTCAAGAGTTTCTCTTGTCCTCAGTCACCGATGACTACACCTCTGGTGTCACTTGAATGATATTGATCTTTTATATAGTTTCTAGTTGTATTTTGTTTTCTGAGGGCTAAATTTTTGTTTATATATTCATATAATTTTTTGCGCATCAAATGCCTAGGGACAATAAGTAACAATTGAATGAAGAATTTTAGAAAGCCTCTGTTGTCTGAAATAACAGCTTTGGATTTCATGTGTACAGTGAGTAGTTGGTGTGAGAGTGGTTTCACAAACAATGAGTGAATTACGATGCTGTTTGCTTTAGTTTCATGAGGTAAGCAAGAGAAACACTAAGAGCAGTGCAATGACTCTGTAGATGGGCATAGCCATGTCATCAGTCTTTGTTACTGTACTGTAAGGCTCACACAGACAAACTCTTTATGGGGACCAATGGAAATGAATGTGCATCTGTCATGATTGAAGAGACTGAGGAAAGAGCTCCCTATTTATTTTAGAAGCAGTGATTGTATTTAAAATTGCCTTTTTTTTTTTTCACTTGTTTTAGAAGTACCATTCAGTACACCATCAATCTACTTTTTGAATAGTTTTGTTAGGGGTGGCTTCTTTTCATATTTATGAGTATCAGGAAGAGGACACCTTATTGACGTGTTTTCTTAAGAAGAATTCGTTTTATAGATGAGTTTTGTCATTTCACACCAATCTGAATATGAAGGACACAGCTTTGTGAAAGAGGCAGATTGACAGATAGGTTAAGAGTTGGTGCCACTGTGCTTGGCATGCATGTATGTTTTGATATATATATATATACCGAGAGGTTGCGATGTTATGCTGAAGTAACAGTTCACTGCTTTATCTTGTGTAAGGATGGGTGTGTGGTTCCTGCATTTGTGATAACATAATACACACGAGGGACACATTTATTGGGATGAACTCGCAGCCATGTCAGATGTTGAAATCTGTAATCACTACCATGAAACAGAAAGATATAGAGTGACCACATAAATATATGGGCTACATGTAGCCACAATAATCAAACACCTCCCTCTAAGTTTACTGGAGCTGCCTGTGTAGCTGTAATAATCAAATACTCCCTGAGAAACTTTTTTGAATTAACCTTTTACTTTCTGATTTGCACAGTTGGAGCAAATATGGTCACTGACACTCATTTCAGTGTTGATTGAGTACATGTATTTGAGGAGGGTTGAAACTTGAGGTAGTCCAACTAGTTAGTTGCAGTCAAGTGATTACATGTATGACTATCCTGCAGGCTCTAGACCTGTATCATAGAATGATGTAAATGAAATCTGAAAAAAAAATGTCATTTGGGATAAGGTCAGTGATGTAATCTGTATTTGAATTTCAGACCTTCTGTCGTTGAGCACAGAGACAAAATTGAATTGAATGAGAAAGTTACATTTGAGAATCAAGCTGGCATAGCTCTTCAGTTCTGGGGATCAATTACCTTGGTGAAAAAGGAGCAACCCAAATAATGTCTTAAGGGGAGAGTTTGGTCATTGAGGCCATGTACGAGATTATCACCCCTCAGGAAGTTGAAAGGTGAAATAGGAGGAGGCTATGCAGCTCCAATAAACACCTACAAAGATAATACAGACCTGGATGTTTTCAGGCAATTGCCTGATTTCCAGCAATTGTAAATATGAGTTGGAATTTTAAAAAATCAACGAAAAATGAAAATGTGCTATGAGATCAGAGTTTAGGCGTTGGTGGGATGAAAGTAACATGAACAAAATGTTAATTGTTATTAGTATAAATTGATGGGCATTAGTATAAATTGATATACAGTATAATCCGCTTATATCGACATGCTTTGGGAAGTGGATTTGATGTCGATATATAAAAATGTCGATAAATAAAAATATAAAGCCAAAGAGGAAAAAACAAGGGGAGATCAGCGGTAAAAAGACAACAATTAAAAGCAGCAATTAACTCGGCTTGAGTTTGCATGATCGTCCCAGA
>JBCAUA010079348.1:0-10800 GCA_038406235.1 Peronia verruculata | reverse complement strand
CGCTTTGACAAGAGGATTTTTCTCTTCATTTCTTTTACACGGACAAAATGCTGCTCAAAAGAAACATAAACTCTCTCTTATCACAACTATTTTATAAAGGAAATTGATAGTTTAAGGTTAATTTTTATTCCACTGATGCCCCAAGTTACATCAGAGTTTTCTAAATGTTCATCTTATTTCTCTGTTTCAACTTTGGGAATTCCTCAATTTTTTTTTTTTTCACTTTTGGTCTCTCACCCTTCATTCTATCCACAAAACACTGATTCCATTGCTTCTTTACTGACCAAAATGTCAATTACTAGGTGACGTGATCTGAAATGGCCAAGCCAATTTCCCCTCTTGGGGGTCAAGCGATGGTACTTTTTTTTTTTTTTTCTCGCATACTTTTGCTTACAACTTCTGTCTTACTCTCTTTCTTATTGTTTGTTAGTCTTTCAACCTCCAGGGGGGGTCGTTACTTCATTGCAAAGCGATGATGCTCTCTCTTCTTGATCTTATATTATTATCATTTACAACTGTTTGCTGTGTGGCTGCTTACCATCACCTGAATGTTCAGGTATTATGGTTACTGAGATTGCCTTACCAGGTGCTGATTTCTGCGAGAGGATAGGATAGGCCTGGTTGCCTGGGTATAGACGACTGAACTCCTGGGTCAAATGCAGGGAGCAATTGTTCCCCTACAAGAAAAGAAATAGTTTCTGTAGTTTGAATAGGCTGATGTTGAAGTTGTTTTGTGACAAAATAAAAAAAAAATACTTGTCTCCCTACTCATATTACTTAAAAAATAAAACATCAAAAATGATCAGCCATGTACAATGACTACGTGAAATAACTAGCAAACTGAATCACAAAAAAATGCCTGAAAAGGTGTTCTTATTTCACGCTAACAAAGCATGGGCAACCTAACTGGCAGATAAGTCACAGAGAGCACAATGTAGAAGGACAAAATGACTCAGTCTTGCACAATACTAGCACACTGTTCCACGAGAAAGACACTACAAATGACAATGTGCAAAATGAGGACGTTTAAGAGAGATTGGCTATCAATCTCTCCTCTCAGAGACTCATTAAGTATCATAATGATATTGTGGGCTCTGTTAAGATTTAGATAAAGATGATTACATATGAAGTGGTAATTTAGGTAGTTTCAGGTACACAACTTATCTCCTATATGAACAAGACTTGCAAACAATCTAAGATTTTAACACAGATCCTAAAATTCTCAAAACAAAAATACTGCACAAACTTCTTATAAAGGTGCAAATTGGTGTTATGTATCATTCAAACTCTTGTAGGAGACAGTAATTATAAATCCCAGATGTATCTTTTCAAACCATTACATGTAACTAAGAATATGGTATCACAGACATGTGGCTTATTAGACTCTGACACCAGATGAACAGTATAGGCACAATGAGACCACAGAATTGAAATCGTACAACAACAAAAAAAAAAAAAAAAATTTCTTAATTGAGAACATCATTTGACTGTAGTTTTTCATAGCTCATCAATCCCTATGGTTACCAGTCACTCACTCACTACACAAAACTGACCAAAAATTATTAAAATCAAAGGGAGTAAAGAAAATGTTCATGCTTTTTTTTTTTTCCCAATGTCAGGGGAAACGAGGATGCATTTAGCAAACAAATTTGGCTGCAAGCATGGGATACTGATGGTGAATAAAGTAAATAAACAAAGAGATAGTCATCCAGGAATGGTCAATTTAGAGTGTCATTAGTTTATCTCAGAACGATTCCTGAAAGTGTAAACAGGCCTCTTCTTTCCCTTTGTCACTTGTTAGAAATAGTCAACTTGTTTTTGTTTGTTGTTTTTTTGTTTCCTGGAGGGCGAGAGAAGAATAACCAAACTGAATTTAATAATTTTACACCTTTGTGGATCTCAATCCAGATGAGTATGTAATTCTCAAAGGAAAATAAAATTTCTTTTTCAATTTAAAGCAGAATTGAAATCTTCATGTTCCCAGGAAGTTTTAACAACACCAAACATTTCAAAACTCTTTTCACAACACACAGACTGCACTCTCATATAGTGCTATGTGTAAACCATTGCTGTTACTCTTTCTAGCCCTCACCAAAGCATAATCAATGTATGTTCTGACATGTTGCATGACTAAATGAAATGAGTCTTTGCTGTTTTCATACAGTCATGGGTTTCAATAGAAAGAAAAGTGAATGCACTTTAGTTTGGTAAAGAAATTATTTAGTTTTGATTCCTCAGTGTCAAGAATTTACATTCAAAGTAGCACTGACTCCTGTCAGAAGGATCCATTTATCTGAGCAAAGTCAGCTTTAGCATTTGCTTCATTTCATCCAGCCACACAACATGATGTGTAATAAAGCTTCATCTTATATTATACTCTGGTCCAGTCTAAAGTTCTGAGAAAAAAAAAAAAAAGGAAGCCTATTGATTTAGTGACAAACTGTTTAAGCAACTTGAACCTGTTTATAAATATAACTAGCACTCCGAACACCACTTCTACTGCAGAAGACAAAACAATGCAAGAAAATAATAAAATGGAGTGTTGAGTGTACCCTTAAAAAGATTCTTGAAAAAAAGAAAAAAAGATAAAAAAAAAAACACACAAAAAAAAAACACGCCTTAAAAGATTCTTGCAAGACAATGTCAGTTTTCAAATAGTGGTAAAAAATCTATACTGATTCGAATATTTACATCTCATTCTGAACTACTGAAAAATATGCAAATGACACAATACACAGTTTTTTAGCTTGTCCATCACAGAAATTGCATTACGTGCCCAGTGTTTGGTTAGACAGATCATGCCATTTCCTGCACTGTTTTATTGTGTCAGTATGTTATGTTGACAAAGTCTTGGGATTTTCATTCAATGCATCTGTAACAACAACTGTACGATATTTATATGCGACAACTTCAAACCTTTGGTGTCTTCTTTTTTTTATCCTGAGTGAAAAGAAGTCAGTAAGTCAGGACAGAAAAAAGTTATGTGACTTTGCAGGTGTCATTTCTTGATTACATAATGAATTACTAATCTGTATATGGATATAGACTACTTCAGCCAAGAGAGCAATCTACAGATGACCAAAAGGTGACTTTTGAATGAAACTTCACATTTATGTTCAGTTTCACTCTAATATTATTTATGTCACTTCCTCTAATTTTCAGCATTATTTTAACCTTTTATAAATTATTCTCTAAAACACTTATCAAATTACTGTGCAGTTCACGGTTGCTATTTCACTCATCAGATTACAGAATAGAATCACAGCATAAACACTATCAACTTCCATCATTACAAATAGTGTTTTATATTTAAAATAATAACCACCATAAAACCCAAAATCAGAACAAAAAATCAGTGAGGTCGCTGCCTTACAAACCTGAGGCCTGGAAGTGGAACTCTCTTGTTTCCTCTGGAAGCAAGGGATGGACGGAAATAGGAGGAAGATTAGCAGAGACAGGTTTTCCAAGAATTCAGGAAGAGCAATACAGAATCATCAGTAGATATTGCTATTTCACTACATGAATAAAAACTGATGATGTTGGAATGCAGCAAATAAAACTCCACAGCCTCTGCCTCTCTCCCTCTTCAACACACTTATAATCTCACACTAAAACTCCCTTTTTTTCAGTAATTGGTAGTTCATCTTTACATTCTTTTTTCATTATCCCTTTTCTCTCTTTCTCACTTTGAATAAAACAAATAATCAAAAACAGGAAGAAGCAGATAAGGATTATGATCATTTGCAGACATACTAATACCCAAAGGAAGAAACAAAACAAAACAAAAAATTCAATGAAAAATATGGATGGCCTAGTTCAATGAAACCAAACCAAAACATTGGTGACATCTCTGAAGTTATATAAGCCTGATATAATTATTTTTTTCACATCCTGTACAGGACTGGTGTCTGTTATTCTGACATTTATCCCTCTCACAACTTGATGATACTGACATAAAAACATATCACAACTTACAACTTCACAGTTGGAGGGTCTTCCACCAATGGCATACTTCGGGGCCTTAATGACCTCCCACTGACCACCTTTATCATAGGTGATGACCGTCCTTTGTTTCTCTTGACTCAGGGTATCGCCCAGGCTCTGAGAGGCTACGTAGATGCCACTAACACCACTGATCTTCGTCAAATCCACAAAGGTCTCATTGGAGTAAAATCTAGCAGGAACCAAGAGAATGGTGACAATGTTGAATACTGTGGGTGGCAACTGTCAACATGAGAAATCTGATGGACCTCCTCTTGTGCACTTTTCTCAGGCAGAAGATTGACAAATTTCAATTTAATCTGATTTACTGTGTAAAATTTTGAAATCTAAAATTCCAATGACACTGAATCTAATTTTCAAGACTACTTGATATACAATACAAAATACTAGAATAGGTATAAGCTTACAAAAGCTGCAGAAGAAGAATTGATTAAAAAATACTGGTCAATGACATACTGAAAATATTTGTACTGATGAGTAATGAGATCCAAACCTCTCAAATTATGAGAACATACACATATTTATGTTGATTCCCTGAAACTTGTATGCCTGTTGGGCTCTAAAGTGAAAAGATCTGCATGATCTCTTTCTCTATCCTCTTACTTATATGACAGAATGCTGGGATTCTTCCTGGGAACAACTTTTCATAATCACCATATCGTCAGTGCTGGAAGCAAACCCATTTAAGTCAGTTTGAATACTTTTTTCACCAGAAAGTAAAAACTGACATCAAATTATAAAGAGGTCTCATATGGGATTTATGCAGATTTTTTTCTTGCATTTCTGTTGCTCAGTTTGACTCAAGATGGTGTCACAGTAACATATTTTTAGCTCACCTTGAATGGGGAAAAAACTCAAAACTCATAAATTTCGGACTTATATGGAATGCTTACAATACTGTTGATATGTCATACAGCTCAATGATATCAACATTAAAAATGACAAGTAACCAAGCAAAGCTAACCTGAACCAGCTACTCAACTTGTTGCCAGTTTTGGGATTAAAGTAGACAATCCTCTCCAGCGATAGTGAGAATCGAAAGCCTTGAGCCTCAGACACATAAAGGTTTGAATAACTTCCATTGATGGTGGCACACACCATCAGCTGACCCTCTGAAGCATCAGCCAGATAGAAATCCTGAAATTGTAAGATACCATGAAGATGATAAATTCTTCAAGCACAGTGTCCAAGCTATGATTATAAAGTTCTAATCCCTAAGTACGACATGATCAACCTATCCACTCAAAGCATTTCCTGTTTTATAATTCAGCTGTCCTTGTCAGATAACTAAAGCCAGTTATGATATCAAAATGTTAGTGAAAATTAATCCCTACTAAAAATCTATGTGTCTGGATTAAGAATGTAATTGTTATACACAAAACAACGTATGATTTCCCATGCATAGACTAGCCAGGGGTTCAAAAAAGAAAATCTCATTCCTACTGAGGAGTTTTCTCATGTGTGGATGAAAACAAAGAGCTGTTTTTAGTTTTTATTTTTGTTTTATCTTGTATTCAAATTTCAGGACTATTTATAACTTTTGTTTTTTTTAAAATCAAGAATGAAATTAACGATTTTGAGATAAGGGAAGACAGATGTACTTACTGTGAAGTTGTAGTTACCAGGAAACTCTGCTCGGATAAAGTCCCCTCTTTTGTAGGAGACCCAAAGTTGAAGAGTGTGACTAAAGGAGGAGCCAAGAAGGTGCTGGAGAAAGATGCAAGAGAAATAAAAAAAAGGTTCAAATGCTTCTCGTATACATGTATCTGTGTCACCTCTAGACAATGGCTGTAATGTCATTAAATGGGCATTTTATTCATTTTTTTTTTTTTTTGCAAACTTTGATTCTATCAATGCAAGATTTAAGGAATACTTTCAATAAGAAACTGAAGAATCTTTTTTTTTTTTTTTTAAATCAAAATAAAAAACTTCTAAGGCAAGTTCTGTAAAATAATTGTAAACAGTGCAATGGCAATATTCAAATAGTCTGGTCCACTGTGATGACGCAACACTTCTTGGTTTGCTATTTCAAAATCAATAGCACAAGGTGGGAAAAAAAAAAGAAGTATGTAAATGGAAGTAAGAAGTAATTCTGCTACATTCTGTAGTTTTACTTTGTTGTTGTTGTTTTGTTTTTTTTAACTTGTGTTGTCTTTTTAAATTTAAAGAAAATTAAAATTTTTTAAAAATTTTAAAAAACAGTTGCCTATCTGCCAGTCTTCCACAATTTTTTTTCTAGTATCCATTCAAAACTAGTTAGGAATAACAGGTAGGAAGACAAATTCCAGACAGATTGCTCTACCCAGCCAGCTGTGGATTTTAAGACTTTCTCTCCAATTATTTATATCATTGAAACAAAAACACTAGTGGCTGTTTTAATAACAACAGGATTTTGTGCCAAGTTACCTTGGTTAAACAGAAGACATGAGTAATTTTTTCAGCCAGCTAGGTTACTTCCCTTTGCCAAGTGCAAGAGGTAAAGGACAAGTATTGTAAAGAAGGAAAAAATCACTTTTTCCCTAGTAATTTGAAACACATGATGCAAAAAATAATGAAAAAATTATCACAATAAAAAAAAAACGTTTTCATGATATCATGCATTTTTCAGAATTTTTTTCTGACTTCTGTTTCACGTAACCAGCAAAAAAGTGATTTTTTCCTTCTTTACAATGCTTGTGTTATACCCTAGGCGTCCCTACACCAGGCCAAACACCCGCGGTAGGCACTGAAGGCTGACTGTTTACATCACCAGATTTAAAACACTGTATAAAAAATCAGTAACTAAAGGCCAAATTGTTGACCTTAACAAAATGTTATTCATACGAATCATAACTTGGCAAAAATTAGACACAAATTAAGTTAAACAGATCAATGACATGAAAACACTCATCGCATTCAAGTCTGAGAAATATATCAGACATTTATAACAATAGCCAAATTAAGAAAAGGCCGCCAAATCTGTGAGCACCATGCAAGTTTTGAGTTTTGCTCACCAAAGTTTCGTCGTCTCAGAATGAAAGTGTCCAATTTATGTTAAAAAGCTGTTGCAGTTAGAACATTTTAATTCTAAGACCACAATTTATTGATAGCCTTCAATAAATCCGGTCACCTGGCCTCTTTGTAGGGATGCCTAGGTTATACCTCTTGAACTTGGCAAAGGGAAGTAATTAGGCTGAAGGTCAAACTGGCTCATTGAAGGCATATCACTATATAGGCAATCTCCAGAGAAATGTTAGAAATCCATTAAGATTTAAACACATGGATTTTTTTTTTTTTTTTTACAGATAATTCGTCTACTCACCACTGATTTTGTAGCAAACATGTACTCATCACGTATTTCAAAGTCAATCACATCGCTAAGGACGACTCTGGTATTTGATTGTCCACTACTCTCAGTCTGAGTCACTTGTTTCTTGCCATTGTACTGTTCTTCCACTATATAAATGCTTGAAGCACTGTCATATGGGAGAACACCCCTGCAGATTGAAATGACAGGCACAGTGTAAAGCACATTCTTCCTGCTGCTGCCATCTAACTCATATATAGATTATTTCATGTAGAAAATTTCCTTCTTAAGCTCTTAAGTTATCCTTCTAAGGGCTTCTAAAGTTTTTTTAAAAAATCTCTGCATCAATATTGGATCTTGTTGGGAATTTTTACCCTGTGTAGCCAGGTCACTCAGTCTGATGTCAAATTTTTCATTATAGAACCAGAGAAATGAGTGTACTTCAAATTGGTGAAAGAAATTCAGGAGTTATTTACTCTCCTGTGCCAAGCTATTCATGTTCAGTGACCTCTTGGTAACAACTAAATAAACTCCAATTCTTTCAATGAAGTGTCTCTGATATCTTAATTCATTTCATTACTTTGTGTGTGACCTGCGTCATGATAGCAATTTTCAGAAAATTGTCACAAAAATAGAGGAAAAGTAAAGATTAGCCGGAAAATTCACATCCATCTGAGACACAAAAGTACCATTACTAAACAGCTCCACCTGGACAATCATGTATTTTGAATTTTTTTTTTTTTTTTGTGATATATATCTTAACTCATTGTGTGCCACAATAATGTCTATTCCATATATATATATTATATATATATAGGTTAGAGCATGACACCGACGATATATATATAATTTCCACACAATTTCAGAACAATATCTCTCCTAGGCTATCCCTGATTTGACGAGCCTAAACTTCTCATTCAAATCAGGTCAACATCATAACCAATGAAATGCAGAGAAATACTGCTTCCAAAAATAGAGATCAATCAGGGGTCAATTTGACCTAATTCTTTTGTCTGGGTATTGACTCCAATTTGCAAATTTGACCTTGATTCGCAGAGCTTATGGCAAAGTGGTGTGTTTTCGCCCCACAAGCTGTCAAGTCGTAACATGTCAAAAAAAAAAGGTCAACACTACAACAATTGTCAAAGGGAGAGCAGCGGAGTCAAGCTAACATTAGGTAATTTCAGTTTCTTACAGTACATTCGGGGTGATAGTGAAGTTTCCGGAACGGCAGATCAATATTTATTGCTTTTCTTTTTTTTTTTTTTTTTGTGTGTATAATTTCTCTTTGTTATGCTGTATTCAGTGAACTGAAAAATGAAGGTATGAACAGGGCAGGGCTGTTAACTTTGCTCATACAAGAAAATGAAGAAATTCTAAACACTGAGCCTTGTTTTGAGATCTAGATTATTGTGACTGGTGTTTTCACTTGTTTAATAATAATTATTCTCAGAAATCGAACCACTCCACTCGCAAGTGCTCTTGACGCTGACTGTAGTAAGAGTAGTAAGAATGCGCACATCTGGCCCCGTATGCACGTTAGTCCGGATAGGCTATACGCGGAAAGACTCCTTTTTGTGGAAAGCTATCCGGCCATTATTCGCGAATAGAGCGTATCCAATTTTGGCATGCATGAGGTGTTATTCGGTCACGAATAGCTTTCTGCGGATAACGAGTAGTAGTGGAGAGATATACAGGCCATGATGACCTTGCAGGCCTTAGCTGGCTGCAAACGGAGACATCTCAGGCAATGCAAACGACGTTTCAGTACACCAATGACTCTCTCCACAGTAGCCCGGGCTGAACTATGCCTTGCGTTGTAATTCCTTTCCTTCTCTGTTGTCGGGTTGGGAACGGGTGTAAACAGCCACTCCCTCTGCATATACCCACTGTCTCCTAAAATCAGACCTTCCATTGGCTTTTGATTTGTTTCAAAGGCTTCAAATAGGGCACTGAAACGAAGGATGCGGGAGTCGTGTACGCTTCCGGGCCATTTCGACACACAGTTGATAAATAGTAATTCTGCATCACATACCACCTGTAAACGTTTACAGTGAGAAAAAGCAAAAGGGTATGAATAAACAAGAACAACACTGAAAGTAATAAACACCTAAGTTTGTTTTAATGATAGTCATAGTAGCAACTACTCGTTCAAAACAATCCAATTGGCACAAAATTTTGACGTGATATGACTTTCCAAAATGTCAAGTGGTGAGGAGATGGTCAGCTTTTATGATAAATTTAAATTTTTAATTTATGAAATTTCTAAGGTAACATTTGGTGTCAAACTGCACTAAGTACTCAACCTCAGTTGATTTGTGAAGTCTGATTTAATATTGTCCTCAGCTGCTGGAGAAGCCCCAATCCAGTGTGGTACTGCAGTCTTCCTGGCACTCAAGAGAGCCGTGGAAGCTGCTCGTCAGGAGGTGGGACAACAAGGCTGGTTCCAGTTCAGTGAGTACACATATTATATCGTATGAATGGACCAGACTGACCAGACCTCACTCAGGGTGTATGGGTCACAGTGTTTTAAACAGATAAGACCTTGTGATAAAGGGTCTCAAACAATAATTTCTGAATATGTTCTGTTCTCTGCGAGTCTGTCATGAAGGCGGGAAGACTGAATCATAATCAGCTCTCCTTGGCCACAAATTCATAAAATTTACTTTACCAAAGTTTCCTCCTTATTTCTTATAAAAATAGCTCACCTTCCATGTGGTTTGAAGTGTTGTGTATAATCAGGCTTGGTTTCTACCTTTCACTGTTTCTAGACTTTTTTGCTCCTTCGGAAAATAGTACATTTAGCAGGACAAACTACACTCGAGTCCGCTTAAATCAAATTTACCGGGACCATCCTCATGGGTTCCATTTATGAGAGTTTGACTTCCAGTTTTTTAGACAAGGGAAACAACTCTCGAATTACCTATGAGGTAAAAAAAAATATGAGGAGGCTGCCGCTTTCTCCACTCGTTCCCGGTATTTTAGTATCATCGAGTGTATTTGGGGGAATGCCATACTTTTCAGCTATGGCCCTCTTGGACATCGCATTTCTGTTTATTTCCTGCAGCATTTTCATTTTCGACTCAACGGAAAGAGCCGTCTTCTTTCTCTTCAATGGATTAGAGGAAGTCATCACATAGATCTAGTAAAATAACGCTAGTCAACAGCGGGTGAAAGAGCACGATGTAAATAATGACTAGAGCTATACCGCCACACAGTGATGGTAACACAGGCGCTAGGCGCAACGCCTCAGGTTGTCTACATGCGAAGCATCGTAATAGTAATAGTACCATACATCCACGTGTTTGACCATGTCTACCTATACCACAGTATAAGGCTCTGCGAGGATGCTTGATTTTCGATCGGCATTGCTGCTACTCGTACACTGCCTCTGGCCCGAAACCACAAGCGGGGTCATGAGTCTCGGGTTACATTGCGGGCGCTGCGCCGTGGCGGGAAAATAGACTGATTTATAGGGCTGTCTCTTCATTAAATTACTCCTTTATGTTAAG
>JBCAUA010079337.1:0-10800 GCA_038406235.1 Peronia verruculata | reverse complement strand
TGAACATGCTGAACACGAGGGAAAGGGTTAAAATAACCTAACTCTAGTAAGAAGAAAAATCCCCTCCAGGACACGCCCCCCCCCCCTTAAAACCTTAACTGTGTAACGAAAAAGCTCCGTCTAAGACAGCTAAACTAACTGGATGTTATAGCGCTTGTTACCGGGACATATGATTCAGACAATCAAATATCGATTTTTTTTTCTTCAGATGGCCATCAGTCAAAGAAAACACTGGTCCAGGAATGCATCTTGGTATTACTATAACCCCTCTCCTTCATTTATCAAAATGTATGTATATTCACGGACATTAGAAACGCAACACTTGAAAATGATCTTGTATATATTAAGTGTTGCGTTTTTTAAAGTCCGTCCGTATATAACAAGACTGTCCAACCGACGACTAATCAAATAAGTGAAAAAAAAAATACAAAGATCATCTGATATTTATGTGAAAAATACTCTGCCAAATTTTCAAGTCAAATAACTCTTTTCGTCAAGCTCATATAGTAACAATGTTTAGTCACATAGGTAGAAAAATCAGAAATCGAATTCATACGCATTTCTTCATTGTCTGTGTGTTCAGTGAATGTTCATATTTCTGTAACACAGTGGGAACATAAATCAGTTTGAACTAATTTGTTTTCAACATGTTCTTACTCTGTATTGTATTCCTCCATAACTAACAGGGACACAACAGCACTGACATGAGACGCATAACATGCAAGCCAGAAGGAGTCAAGTCCAGGCATAGATCAGAATATCAAAGTGTTATAGCCTAGTTTGAAGATCCAAAAACATATCTTAGACAGTACCCGAACAGAACGAAAGTGAAGACGAGAGCGCCAGAAGGAAAAGCACCTGGGTATCATCAAAAAAGTGGACCGGAGTCAGTTTTGCCATGAATCAAATCCATATCAAAGATTTGCAAGGATGAAAATGTTGCTAAGACAAAATAAGACAGTATCCTCAGTTGTACAGTTGAGATAAAGTAAGTACGACTGACTTGGTACAAAATCGAAACGAAAGCACAGAGCATAGAGCTCGTCTGAAGAGACACTAAGATCCAATGGGCTTCAAAACGAAAGTCAGTCAGTCAGCATTGACAAGCTACGCATTTTGAACTGTTCTGATCAGTTTTTCTGTCCCCTGGTACGTATTGAGATAACCTCCATCAGGAGGTTGAAAGACGCATATAGAAGGTAAGCTGGTGCGTAAGGTGGTGCGGGAAGATCTTGGCTACTTTTAGCCCCTAGGCGGGTAGCCTGGAGCAGGCACATGTCGTGAGGCTCTGAGAGTGCCAATCACGGAGTCGGTTCAGAACTGTCTTGGTCGTCCGCTGATTTTTCAGTCAGAGTATCTGACGTTGCACATCCTGACGCGAGGTTGGCTGAGGCGTCAACGTGTCAATGACGTCACCATACCATTGCATTTTGGAGAATTCATTTAGTTTTTTTTTTTTTTTTTCCTTTTAAAGCGTCTGTTAATTCTGTTTCCGTCGATATATTTATCATAATCGAGAATTAAACACTTGATCTTCATTATTTTCATTGATCACATTTTTTTTTCATTATTTCTGTTATGAAAAATGTGGACATTGTTAAAGATACAGTTCTAAAGCTTCGTTGCTATTTTCCATAACCTTCATCTATTTAATGCACGCCTTGGTGCCTATGGGCTACACTACAAAGTCATACTAACGGAGCACTAGAAATGAGATGCTACCGAAATATTTTCTATATCTCGTACTTTAACCATATTACAAACTAACAGGCTCACAGAATCATTACATTGTAGTAAATCCACTGATCCCAGAAAGACCTACTTACTGTGGGGGGAAGAAAAGAAAACTTGGGTGCCAGAGCCCTATAACAAGATAATAACATAATGTCCTTGTTAAAACTGAACAAGGAAAAGCAAATGGGATGCCTAGAAAGAGTTGGCCAGAAGCTGAGATAGACTGATGGATAACATCCAGGGATGGATTAAGAAAACGTTTGCGGAGACGCAGGTCTTAGCCTACAGCCGTGATGGATGGCCCAGACCGGTGCACAGCTCGCCAGGAGAAATCCTGGTAACTCCAGACCGAGCATTTATAACAGCCTAACACGAAGAAGGAGACGAAGAGGATTTCTAATTAAATTTGTTACATTTTCATCTCTGTGATCATGATGCCCTCCCTAGCAAGATTGTCTAATTATAAACAGAGACAAAAATAAGTATGTTTAACACTTTACATGCCAAGCGCAATACTAAACAGTTCTGAAATTGGTAAAAGTGCACCAAGAGATGAAAATGTCTGTTTCGTGGACCTCCATATTTGTATTTTTTTGAGGTAAAATATCAGAATCTTCCCTAACTATCTTTCTCTACCTGAAGTTTACAGACGCTATAAACAGTTGTTAGATGTGTCCGAATGCCGTCTGTTAAATAGCTGCCCCGGATTATAATCCGCGGGTTCAGGTCTTGGTCTTTCAACCTCCTGGATGGAGGTTATCTCGATGCAAGTTGGTTGGCAATGCAAGTGTTAAAAAGGCGGGGGGGGGGGATGAAATATGTCTCTGCCCCGAGATTAATGCTGTTAATAGCTGACATGTCAAAGCCTTTGCACACACCTTTTATCTCAGAAATTTATTTCCCTCCGGAATACAAGAGGGCGGTTCAAATTGTTAGCATGTTTCATCCCCATAATTCAGCGCATAACATTATATTGTCTAAAAATACGACTAGTTGTGATAATACAGGTGTAAGATTTCGTCTCTTTCTTTCTTCAACAAACACGCTCATCCTACCTTTTCGTGGCCTAGCGGTTGGGCCGTCGGACTCTGGATCTGAAGTCCTGTGTTCGAATCCTGACATTCCGCCATGTTGTCCTTGGGAAAGGCAATTTACACACATTTCCTGACTCCACCCAGGTTTGAATGGGTACCCGACTATAGACAGTGATTGATATTGTTAGACTGATAAGGATTTGAGCGCCAAATAGGCAGCCGCCATGTATGTTTCCCAGGAAGCTAAGAAAGTCCATGAGCGTCTTCTTTGGGTCTGTCGGGGTTATAGTGGGTGATAAAGCGCTTAGAGCCTGTACTGTACGGGGATAAGCGCTTTATTTCTCTTGCAAACGAACGTCAGGCTTACATTGTTTTCTCAGTCCTTTATATGATACTACTTATAATAGTACCATTACTCCAATTACATGTATTGCTGTTATTCTACTATTGTTATTACAAGTTCCAACTTCCCCCGCAAGGGCCCGGGGTTTATAAGTAGGTTCTCTGCTCCCACCTGTAGGCGGTGTAAGCCCACCATTGGTAGGGTGTCTCCCATGGAATGACATCCTCGACATTCCAGAGAAGACATCTCGTCTCTTTGTTCTTGCTCCTGTTCCGCTTTCTTTCCTCTCTCCTTCTTGACGTGTTTGACACGATATAGCCGTAATCATGCTGATGTGTCGTTAAACCCCAACGCACACTAACAGGTTCCACCTGACAACAACAACGACAATAACAATAGCAGTGATTGCTAGTGCCACCATTTTTGCAATATCTACTACTTCTTCTTTATCTGTTTACTCATTCCTTCTTTTTCATCATCGTCTTCATCATCATGTTACAAAAAAAATGTCTTAAGATTAAGATGGCTGTCCACCGGCAACTAATCAAATACATCAAAATCGTGGAAAAACAATAGAAGAATTTTGAACTGAGTTAAAAGAAATTAATATCGCTAGCCAAATTTTCGAGCCAGCTTGGCTCTTCGTCAAGGCAATAATGAAAACATATAAAATGTAAGAAGGGTATTGCTGTAGACGAAAGCAACATCATCATCATAATCATCATTACTTTTTCGAAGTGTCTTTAAACTACAATAAGCAGGGATAAATACAAGATTTTAAAACTATGGAAATTAAATAAAATGTTTTGAACGCCTTTCTTCTTCTTTTTTCTTTTTTTCTTTTTTTTTAAATTTTTTTTTTTTCCTTCTTCTTACTACTTCGTTATCATCATGACCTTTATCAACATCAATTAAATAAGCTGATGGAACTTATAAATTTTCCAACTCTGTTCTTTTTTTTTTTTTTTTCAAGCAACCATCTGTACAATTGGATATGTTAATATATTGAATAAAGTGATATTTAATGGCTATATCCCCCCCCCTCCCCTATCCGCCGCCTCGGCCCAGCTTCTTCATCGGGCCAAATAAAAAAAGGAAAAAAAAATGGTAAGTGTAACTTGGATATTGCTGCATGTGGAAGAAAATTTTAATGAATTTTTTTGTTCATTGTGCAGGACAGGGTTTTTAATTTTTCTTAAATGTGTCTAAAACAGTACATATTTAGAAGGTTTTCTCCGCTTCTGATATTCAGTGATTAACCCTAGAAATGTCAACGTACGATTTGCGCACAAGGAATTACTTACTGTATTTTACCTATGAGTTACTTTCCAAATAGCATACGATTCAAAAACAAAATTTGTGTCTTGCCCTACTGTAGAGACCTAAATTGTTATTTTTATAACAGTACATGTTATCATTATTGACATTTGACATAGCAACAATTTTCTCTGACATTTCCAGGGTTAAATGAACCTGTGCTTTTCTTCCTTCTTCGTAATCTCTCTGTATTTCTTGTTCCTCCTCTCTTTCATTGTTCGTAATCTTGCCCCTTTAATTTTTCTTTGTTTTCTCATTATTGTTATTCCTTAGCGCTATGCTAGAGATACTCTTATTAGCCCAGGATATAGGTTTGAGCACCATAGGTGTGTCAAAAAGGTGAGGTTCAAAAGCATTGTTCTTCACATCCAGGTAGGCGGGCCGACCTCGCGTGGAGAGAGAATGCTGACTGAGTGAAGGCCTGGTGCTGATACTCGTGTCAGGGACATGGCAGATGGCGGGAAAAAGAGGATGGGAGAGGGGGGATAGGGAGGGGTAAGGAGGAAAAAAACAGAGGGTGGAGGGCCGAAGATGTCATGTAAGAGGCCAGCTGGGGGAAAATGTGGGAGATCCGTGAATGGTGAAACTTAGAAATAAGAATGAATGAAGACAAAAGAGTTACTAGTTGGCAGTGTGGCGTGAACCATAGGAAGTGTCAATGTGATGAAACGGAAATGAAGATTTTGTATATGGAAGAAGGCGTATTTCATTTAGATAGATAGATAGATAGATAGATAGATAGATAGATAGATAGATAGATAGATAGATAGATATATAGATAGATAGATAGATAGATAGATAGATAGATAGATACTGACACTTGTTTGTTGATCTGTTTAGCTTTGGCCAAGGACAAGCGGGTTGTAGCGCTCCCAGCCCTAAATATTTGCGATATCTTTCCTGACAGCTGCGTTATCAGACATAGTCGTAAGTATAACAGATAATGAATTAAACAGCAGATAGAACAATGTTGATTATAACACCTTTTGTTCATAGGGAATGTACTGGGATACGAGTGTCGTTGTCACTATGTACTCTGCTGAAATTCTTGTCTTTTCTATCTATGCCTCTGCTTTTTCCATTTAAGAGATGATCTCTTCCCGATAGATCACCCAGTAATTACTATTTCGACTTTCACTCCTACAACTACTTTTACATCAACGAAAATTATTACTACTGTTTAGAGACTAATCATGAAACTGAGAAAATCACTGCTGAAATTCCTGCTGCCACGTCTACCTGTATTGTCATTACTTCGTCTGTTACATCTACGACTTCATTTACTGCCTCCGCCAGCTCTGTTACCGCTAATACTACTTTATTGTTATTACTATTACTATCATTACTACTCAGCTAGTACTACTACCCCTATCATTAACACTGATTGTCAGTTCTCTGTCACTGCTATTGTAGTTGCTACCTGGTATTCCATAACTATTACCAATACTGCTAGCTATATTACCATAAGAGCCTATTACTTTTAATGTTAATCTCCACCATTGGCACAGACTTTATTACGGTACTACCATAAAGAGCAAACGTGGCGAATGAATAATGTTTGTATTTATGCACCTCATTTTATGCTGGTGGTATTTTATAATTGTCATTATCTTCATCAGCATCATCGTTGTTACTTTATATACATGTCTTAACATTTACGTCCGACCTTTGGCCGGTACTTACCTCCAAACACTGAAAGAGGCAAACAAGAATCTATATCACTTGATACGTTAAGTAACTGAATAAGATAACTAAATGCCAAACTCATGATTGTTCGTCGTTGCCCTTTCCTTATCACCATCATTTTTTACATTAGTGTCGAGAAATTTAAAGCATTAGGCGTTACCCAAACACGTCCATAAAGAAATAATAGTCTGGAAAATTCGTACCTTAACTAGTAAATCAATAATCATTACACTGATGAAATACGCTCAATTATCAAGCCAGTTTGGCACTTCGTCAAGGTGATCAAGAATGAATGTATCATGTGAACAGAGAATTGTTGTAGACGATAGAATAGCTTGATGTAACATTTTGTTCATTCAGTACCACATCGCTTTAAAAAAATGAACAGAATAGTACAGAAATTCTTGAACAATTCGATTTTTTTTTTCTAATTCACGTTTGGTCATTATCACTATTTTTATCTTATAGAATGTAACAGGACTGTTTGACCGGTAACTTATCAAATACATTAAACAGAAAAACAACAATAGATCGAACTCGTTATTGATATTGATATCATTTTGCCAAGTTTTCGATCCATCATATTTCTTCGTCAGGGCTATTATTGACAATATTGACATTATTATTTGTTGTTGCGGTTGTTGTTGTTGGCGGTGGTGTTCTTGTCATTCTTGTTTTTAATAGTGATTAGCTGAATGTATTGTTTCCTGTTTCTCCAGGGGAAGCCAAGGCCAGACGTGTTATTGCCACCTTGCCCGTAGATTGCTATTTCTGCAATGTGATCGTACGAGCCTCCTGCCCTTCCTACTGCTACACAGGCGGGATCATCTTCTAAACACTGAGTAGCCAATACCTGTTTCTCCCAGGGAGATTCTGGTCTAGAATTGATGCTCCCATTTTCTGAAAGACTAACCTGACGAGTTTCGTCTTAAGTAAAAGTTCAACAGAAAAAAATAAAATAAAGATAAAGTGGCAGCACTTTGTACATTATGTCATTTTGTTTCTTTCTCAGACAGTGAATGATCAATGTGTGCAACACAATGTAAAGATATTGACGAAATCAACTTTTCATAACTGTCACGGTTTCTGTGATACTGAATTTGGTGCCGAAGAGTCGCAGGTCAAAAGGAACAAAATCCTGAGCTCACTTCTCTGTTACTCTATCTCCATTGTTCACATTTTAGGAAAACTGATGTTTCATGTTAAGCAACTGTTTTTGTATATAGGAGACAGGACAAAATGATTTTCAAAATCTACCTGTTTCCTTAAGTGATCGGTGAAATAATTATATTACATGGTAGTTTGACTGTCCCTCTTTCATGTGAAATCTCTCTCTCTCCAAACAGGCCAAAAGTGGAGATAGGACAACAAAGAACTGAGCTCGCGAAATACACATGTTGGATAGGGGACAAGTAGGAGTTTTATGGACCATTATCTTTCTTCTAATTTATATAACAAGTTAACACAGGGCAAGACAGGATCAATATTATTTGTCCAAAAATGAAAAATGCATTCACAACAGAAGAGACTCAGTGTATGTGTAAGGTCAGGTAAAGTCACACTTATATGCAAATGGGCAAACTATCACAGTGCTATCAGAGTAAGGCGGACACAGGCAAGAAGACTGCGATGTGATGGCTATGTAGCTAATGCTAGAAATTGTTTGTGTAACAGTAGATGGAACGTTCGCTTTCTTCGGAATATGAGACACGACACGATGAAATCAGGCGCTCGTCAAACTGAGCCGACCGGAGAAATCACGGATTTTTCATCAGTGCATGAAATTTTAAGCCATCTTTTTTTTCTTGATAGAACCATTGTATATCAATCTAAAACTGCATTTCAGAGTTTTATTTGTGGAAACAGATTGAGTAAAAGCCCAAAAATATGTAATTTAGTGGAATGGCCTAACAAGGATTGATAAGGATTAACAAAAGTCATTCACAATTTTCTCACTAGCTTTAGTTGCAGTAACAAGTCACGCCTACCGTCTTTGATTGTTAATATCTCAACTTTTACTTACAGTAGAGAAAAAAATATTTGACACCCAGAAAGAGAAATGAATAATCTTAACAGTGATACCAATAGCACCATATGCTCAAAATTTGACAAGCGCCTGATTTCATCATGTCATATCTCATATTTCAATAGATGATAAATTAATAATTATTTTGATTCATGGCGAAAATGTAATCTATTTACAACGAGGAGGAGGGGAAGGAGGCACCTGGTTTAGCCAGTTTTGGCCCAAAATCTGGATTTTCCTTTTTGCTTTTTCGATTTTTTTTTTTTTTTTTTGAAAGAGGGATCATTTCTACACAATAGATCCAAAATGTTCGTAGGAAATAATTTATTCCACATTTGTTTTTATTAATTGATAGGGGGAGTCAAACTTCAGCAAAATCCACTATCAAATTCAGGGAAAAGGTGATATTATTTGTTTGTCCGAGCCTATTGAAAGTAACAACTGCTGGTTCAACATTGGTCTTTTGAAGACGACTGCAGTAAAATAACCTCAGGTCAAAGGTAACAAAAAAAAAAAAAAACCTTCTCAGGCACTGCCCACCTAAAGGCTACCCAGAGGTTTGGCATCTGTGACTGGCCTCTATGTGATTTCAATCAATGTTTTATCTGATTAAAAATAGATCATTATGGAGATCAGTGAACATAGCAAAAACAACATCGTCACCATCGTCGTCATCATCATTTTATAAAATAGAAAAAGGCAGTCTAACTGGCAATTAGCTAAACTATTTTGTAAAAAAATTAAAAAAAGCAAATAAGACATATAAATAACTTCTTCTTGATGTTCAAAGTGGAACACATCATCGTCATCATCATCATCATCATCAGTAGTGTTAACAACGACAATAGTGATATAGACAGATAAAAGAAAAGAAGAAGAAAGAACAATACAAACTACAAGATCATTATATCAACATTTCCAGTAACAAACTATAACAACACACACACACCCACATTATCTTAACAATAAAATGAAAGCAAGAATTTTGTCTTGCTCGACAAGGAAAGGAAAACCATTACTATAAACAAAACTATTTTTAAAAATTGCTGAACGTGATGCCTAAATAGAAACACTGCCGCGTTGTGACCTGATCTTTAATCAGGAGAAAGTCTTTACTTGTCTGTGGTCTTGAAAGCTGATGGTCGGAAAAATCCTGTCAGTTCTCGAGAACTTTGGCCTGCTTGTAAGATTAAAGTGCAGAGTTACAGAAAAGGCCTCTGTCACGAGTAAATAAATCGCGCGATTTTTTATTATCTTTCTTTTTCTTTTTTCTCTCTCTCTCTCCCTCTCTTTTCCTGACAGTTAACATAAATCACCATTACTTTTATAGCAGGCAATTTTTTTTTGACAGGACAGGACCAAATCCTTACTTTGGTTCATTCTGTGAGGACATTTTGGTCTGACAGCCAGTCAACATCAGTTGTTTGCCCATTTCCTACCCATCTCAGTTATACCCATCACGTAAAACTTTGTCTTATAAACTTTCATGTAGTTACAAAAAAGCTTTGAGTTGGCCTGACTGTCGCCAAATTTATTGAAAACTGAACAGGCAGGTGTGGTCTATCAATATCTGTAAAATCCAAGAGAAAAAAAAAACTTCGGACAAAATGAGCAGTTTAGCTCACAGGCCTACTTGTTCACTCATCATATCCTGATTTACTGCCCATAGAACAATAGTTTTTCCTCAAGGCCGACTGTGCTGTCAATCTCTGAGTACTTCTATATCAGACCGCCTTAATGGTTATGGTTTTTATAAGCTTTTCAACCTCCTGCAGTGCTGGTTATCTCACCTGTCCACAACCGTGGTCAAAAAATAACACAACACTATTGTATTATGCGATCCGATGTCGATCATATCTATCATTATTTATTCCAGATTTCTTTAATTGATAGCGGGTAGTCAAAATTCAGCAAAATCCACTATCAAATTGAGGGAAACGATGTTATCGACCACCTTGATTACATTGAACCTCCAATTTATTGGTTTGAAATCAGCAACTTTGAGAGTTGGTTCTGACATGTGCGAGCTCTGTGGTCTGTTCTTCTTGTTATTTGCGCTGTTTTTTCCTTTCAGTGATGATAGTCAACTTCTTTTGTTATTAAACGAATGCACAGCTCAGATATTGCTATTGATAGATAGATACATAGATCAAAAGTCAAACAATGCTGATAAATAGCACCAACTAACCTCAAGCCTTTGATCGAGAATGAGAAAAAGCGAGGGAGAGAGAGAGACAGAGAGAGAGAGAGAAGGAGAGAGAGATACAGAGAGAAAGACAGAGAGAGAGACAGAGAGACAGAGACAGACAGAGAGAGAAAGAAAGAGAAAGAGGGAGAGAAGGAGACAGAGAGAGACAGAGAGAGAGACAGAGAGAGAGACAGAGAGAGAGACAAAGAGAGACAGAGAGAAACAGAGAGAGACAGAGAGAGAAAAAGAAAGTTAGAATGAAAAAAAAAAAAAGACAAAAACAAAACAAAACAAAACAAAAATCAGAAAAAAGATACCGAAAGAGAGAAAGAACGACAGAATAGTATTAATATATATAGTTACAGTAGAATGGAAAGAAAGGATCAATGAAGGCGAGATAAATAGATAGATAGATAGATAGATAGATAGATAGATAGATAGATAGATAGATAGATAGATAGACAGACAGATA
>JBCAUA010079316.1:0-10801 GCA_038406235.1 Peronia verruculata | reverse complement strand
CACCGGTAAATAGCATCATACAACTGTGGAAAAGAGCCACTTCTCTCTCTCTCTCTCTCTCTCTCTCTCTCTCCTCTCTCCTCTCTCCTCTCTCTCTCTCTCTTTTCTCCCTCCCTCAAAACACACAAACACACACACATGTGCACTGAGATTTACTTTCTCTTCTCTCTCTTCTTTTCCTTCTCTCCATGCTTTGTTGTTTGCTTCCTATTGTTTTACAGTCTTGTTGTTATAACTATGTACTTCATGAGGATGGTGATATTGTAGTGATTATTATTATTATTATTATTATTATTATTATTATTATTGTTATTGTGTTGTTACTATTATCATTACTATTATTCATGTTATTATTAGTTGCGGCATATCGCATGTTTAACACGAGATTTCACTTTACTGTCTTTTCAGGCATCAGAGTCTGGGTCGGATTTATACTCTGGAATTCCAGCGGGAGGAATTTTAAACCGTAAGTGGTTCCTGTATGTGGCTTGTCCTCTGTGTGTCTTGCTGTCGTGAGATCAAGCCATTAGACGTGTAGCCCTTGTCAAGGTGTGTCGAGGATCGCTGATGTTGGTGTAGTTATTGCTGATCTTGTTGTTATTGTTCCTTTTGTTTTTTGTTCTAGCCTCCAAATTAGAGATAAGCAAGAGAATGTACCACGTCTCCATCAGTAATCTTTTATTTGTTTGCTTCTTTGTTGAAATATTTTTTAAATTTTCATCCATTTATTTATTTATGTAATTATTTATTTTCTTTTCTTTTTTTTTTTTTTTTTGGTCATTGTGGTCGTTTATTAGTCGTGTGGTCATTTATTTTTGTCCATTTATTGAATTATTTGATCGATCTCTTGATCAGTAATTGATGAGCTGGTTTAGCTAAAAAAAAAAAAAAAAGAATATGTGGTTATTGAGTAGCTCGAAATAACCAATACCCGTTTACCATTTCATACAGTCTGTATCATTTAACAGCGCCTCCCTCATCACTCTTGACGTGAATGTGAAGTCCCTCCCATCACCAGCTTGTATTACAGTTGGGTCACAATTTGGGCCAAAACACATTATGGCCTTTTTCATGTGATACATGACACCAAGCCCACATACTTTTTGTCCTTTTTTTTTTCTTGTTTTGTTTTGCTTTTAATGAGTTAATGTGTTTGACAAGTTCCGAAATGATACTTTTGGTCGTTGTTTCACGTTGTCTGTATGTTTCTATGTCTACAAATTAATATGGTGGGTATAAAAACGACCTATTTAATTTGTATCGAACGTTTAGTAGAAGCTTTTTTTTTTTGTGGATGGTGTTTTTGTTTGGCTTTGTTGTTAGCCAGTGCGTGAAATAGTTTAATGTTAGACTGCAAGCACTTTGGCAGTTTTTCTCCACATTTAAATGGGAACTGTCAGAATTCATGGATCGTAAATTGGTAGACGGGCTCTTTCTCCTCCTCCCCTACCCCCTTCTCTCTCTGTCTCTCTCCCTCTCTGTCTCTCTCTCTCTCTCTCCCTCTCTCTCTCTCTCTCTCTCTCTCTCTCTCTCTCTCTCAGCACTGTTATTTGGTGACACATCCCAGTAAGTGAGTACTTAAAACACCGGACAGACTACTGTGTTGCAAAGATTACAACTGTCGCGATAGGGTTATTATTTTAGCCATGATCGGAAATTTGATATATAAACTGTAATACATGGTCCACTATTCAGTGCATGAAATATGTACATTAATTCTGAAAGTGTTGTGGGACAGATGTTTTATTTTAATTTATTTTTATTAAAATATGTATGAAGCTTTGAAGAAGCTTCTCGATCACAAGAAAATAAGACTATCCCTGCTTTAAGTGCCTGTCCAGAAGATTTTTTGTAGTCATTTTCCACTGGTTTGGAAATATAACCGAAGCCTATAGCTCTATGGAGCTTGAGAAAATATTTCAGATTGAGTAGTGAGTACTCTTGACATGGCAGGGGTAGCCAAGTCGCCTTATGATGAGAATGCTGGACCTGACATAGTTTATAAACATTGAGAATGAACTTGATAAGTTTTAGAATGTGAAGTTTTAGGTATGTCTGTTGTGGAACCCAGCCTTTGTTACCGCAGATATCGCGCGCGTGTGTATGTGTGTTGTTGTTGTTGTTTACCAAAGCTATGTGTTCAGATGCGTGCAGCATTTACGTACTGTGACAAAAGGTTGTCAATTTGTGAGAATAGGTTTTGAAGTTTTCTGACCTAGCTGACGTTTCCCAGCATATTCGATGCGAGTAGCCCACTAGTCTCAAGTCCTATCAGTTTATAAGAGTAATTATTTAAGTGTCTGGTTGGATCCTCTCCGAGATAACCTCTCCTTAGAAGGTTGAAAAGCGAAACTTACACCTTTTGGTTGGACAGGTACAGAAAGGTTTAAGGAGGAAGGGGACTGCTGTGCCAGTATGTCTGTGGTACCGATCGGGTCTCAGTTATTCTTTGGGTAATGCGGACAACTAGTGTTGGCGGTCACATTCTAATTTTCCTTGTTTCACAGAGACATTGAACAAAATACATCCAGAACTGCGCGTATTTAAAAGTGTGTTCACGTTCGTTGTGCTGCTGGTGTAGTGGCACATATAACTATGTTGACAATATGTGATTGGACAATGAATGCAGACATTAATTAAAATTATTGCCCTGCGTCATGAGGCCGTCCTGCCTATAATTTGATTTACAGAGAGTACGGCAACCTATGTGCTGACTTGACATCTATTATGGCGAACACTGCCCGTAATTTCGGTATTAGAATTAAGACAACCTTCACGTTGACTTAAGACTTATGTCATAATTATATCGACAAAGCTGCCCGGGAGAAGATTTAATAAGCCTTTAAGAAGAGAAATGAAAACGGTACGAGGTAATCGGGTTTAAAATTCTTTTTGTTTGTTTGTTTGTTTGTTTGTTTCTCAGTGTGCATTGGTATAGATAAAACTATACTTTGAACATATCATTTTCATTTCCATTTTGTCTCTTTCTCTGTGATAATAAAAGGTAGACAGCTTACGACTGGGTTTGCATATACTGCAGAGTTCCTAACATGAAACTTTAAAAAAATAAGTAAATAAGAAGGATAATAGAAACAAAAAATAAATAAATGTAATGAAAAAAACAAAAACAAAATATTTACTGCCAATTCCTTTCTTCATATTGGCGTCGACTGAAGTAGGTTATGACCTGGTCGGCATTGATTGCACGTCTTACGTAATAATGCGCTCCTATTTCAATTTATTCAAAACTTAGTAAAATTTAGAATTCTTCGCCGCCGCCGCCGCCCCCCCCCCCCCTCCCCCACTTCGTAATCAGCTGGAATTCGCTCAAAGAAGTGAGGATACAAAAGTAAGAAGTAATTCAAGAAATTGTCCTGATTCATTTGTGATACCTTTAAATTGTGAATGTCTGTTGTGTCTCGTACTGTGATTTTTTGGGGGAGGGGGGGCGGGACAAAGCTCGTATCCTTCTTTGTCGTATATAATTTTATTTTATCTTATCCACAGATCTGCCCAGCAATGGCCACGGTAATCCTTGCGTTGCCTTGACCGCTCCCACCCCGCCCCCGTCCACCTCCTCCACCCCTACCCCGCTCTGTAACGGGATAGGCGGTCCATCCAATCTCTCACCCTCTCCCCTGCACCATCAGCATCAGGTGCCCATCGCCAGCGGCACCACTACCCCAACCACCACCACCAGCAGCACCAGCCGGCCTGGTTTCACCGACTCCCTCACCACCGCCACTACCACCGCCGTCACCTCCGCGGCACTCCCTACTCAGTCTGTGATACAGCCAACGCCCTATCTACCCGACCATCACCCGGGCTTGAAGTCATCGCCGCAACATCTCGCCTCCTCTGGCGGCTCGGCACCGCACCCGCCAAACCACCAACATAATCAAAGGACATTGTCGCCAAATTCTCTCCAACCGCAGCAACAATCAGCAAACCACCATCACCATCACCACAGCAATTTAGTGGGTGACAACGCCAGTTGTGCCCGGTCCCTTCAGTATTCCAAAGCCCACAAGTCCAGCCATATATCAAGTGGTAGTGGCAAAGGCGGCGGTTCCAGCCCCCACCACCACACCTCCTCCGCTCTACAGCATCACCATCTTCCTTCAGCCACTCCAGAGACTTTACTTCCGCCCCATCTGCACAATGGCCCTGGGAACCTGAGCCACCCATCGCCCCTGCCCCCGCCGCATTTATCCCCCGTGAACAGTCATTTCCCTTTTAGTCAGCCTCCGGGCTCCGGGTACCCGTCACCCTTCGCCAACTACCCGCCATTGATACGACCAGAGCCGGTCCTCAGCCATCACCCGGCCGTCGGTGCCGGATCTGGACCTCTGGGCAGTGAGTCCAAGACAGACCCGCAATGCTCCAGTGGGGGGTCTCAGTCGTCAGCCAGCTCAGCACTACCGCTCCCTCCGCTATCCACAACTACTGCTGCAGCACCATCGCCATTGACACCAGGCCATCATCACCATCATCACCACCACCATCATCACCGGCACGGCAGCAGCGGTGGTGGAAGTGGTAGTAGCAGTAACAGCCATCACCATCATCACCATTCTTCGCCATCTCCAGCAGCACCATCAGCATCATCATCGACGCCGCTGAATAAAGTTAGTCAAAGCCCGCATCACCATCATTACCACAGCAGTAATACCAGTGGTGGTAGCGGCAGCAGTCGCGTCCCCAGCCCAGGAAGTCTCTTGCATCCAGCCAAACGACCATGTCGGACACCACCATCGGGATTACTACCACCAGCATCACCTGCAGCAGCAGCGGCTTCCTCCTCCTCGTCTTCTGATCCTGCCAAAAAGTTCACACCGCCCTATCCGCCTGCTAAGCCGACCAGCATTAAACCGGAGAGCTTAGGCTCTGTTGGAAGTACTAGCAGCGGTAGTAGTAGTGCTAGCAAAGACCTTTTGGAGCGAGCGAAAGCCAAGGAGGGTAGTAGCAGCACCAGCAGTATTTCCGGCGGACATCATTCGCATCACCACAGCCAGCACCATCGAGACAGAGAGCGAGAGAGGGAGCGAGAGAGAGTGAAGACTCCAGTGTCCTTGAGTTTGTCTTTGCCATCCACTCCTTTCCCGGCCCCCAAGCCAGCGTCTTGGACAAGGTAAGCATCATAGTTATTGTCTGGCCCTTATACATGCAAAGCCACCAAAATCCTTCTCCTTATGTTGGAGAAGTGTCTGGAACACAGACTGCCAGTTGGCAAATAAGTTAAACGCATTAATATGAATAGAAATCAAAACAGTACGTACACATTGTGCTGACAATTTTAGGTTTTTGGAGTGCTAGGTTTTGGGAAACGCCTGAGTCTCCGTCCTACCATTGTCTTTTCACACAGATATCTTGTCAATCAAAGCTAAGACTGTCGATGGTTAACAGATGACCTTAGTACAAATAACAAAGAATTATTGATAACAGATAAATGTGCCCAGTGACGGAAAATACAGGCATTCTAATTTCGAATCTCGATTATGTTGGACGCGTGATCTTGCAGCATCAGTACTGTGCGATGTCCAGTCGCGTCATGTGAATCATCATCTCATTGCCTTATATTATTCTGTCTTCCATCCTGTGTTGGATCCATTTGTTCCTCTTTACCTGGTTTCCACGACATAATGTAATGTATCGAACTCTCATACTGCTGCCTACTAATTTTCTGCACTCTCGCATCTGGCATATCATGATCCGAACGCTTTAGCATATCATGATCCGAACGCTTTACAAAAGTTCATCTAGACACAACAGTAACATAACTGAAGTGTGAGCTCTTTGTTTACACGTGTCGTATGCAGTGTGATATCATGCATGTATCAGTAAAGTTGTTGATGAGCAAGACACAGCAGCTGTTATTCTAATATTTTTATGTACATAATTTATATAAATACCTAGGACTGTGTGAGCGTCAGTGTAAATGCATCAGAGCAAGAAGCTGGCCAATGAGAAAGTGAGGGCTATCGTGTACAAGGCTGTATCCGAGCGAGAAATGGAGGCTTTTATGTCCAACTGGGAAAGTAGAGAACATGACAGGACTAGATCATTTGAGCGAGAAAATGTTGCAGCAACATGTCGTGTTACCCTTAACGTAGCTAAGTTTTATGAAACACGCAGAGACAAAAACCACACCCGCACACATAACACACACAGACACACACACAGCACAGCTATAAAATTTGAGTGAGAAAATACTTATTATTGCGCAAAATATATCATTTAAATTTTGTTTGGAATGATCATTATAACCCAAAACATAGCTTGAAAGAAACAAGACTAGGTCATCGGAACGAGAAAATGTTTCATTAGGAATGATCATTGTAAGTGCAAACGTTTACTGAGTCTTATGAAGGATTTTTTTTTTTTTTGGGGGGGGGGAGCAACTAGGGATATGAATTTGCATAGTGTCAAGTCCACATAATATAAACACCCCCAATGCCTTTTAGTGTTTGGAAACTGACAGTCTTCCATAAGTTGTCAACATTTCGATATGAAACTTCTTAGAGAGAAAACCCCGACTGGCTATGAATAGAAAGACCAGTCTTCATATCTGAAGGATTGAGTAAGACCTTCAAACTAATAAAGTGACGGGTTTAAGTCACTACTTAAGACATGGCAGCTAATACTGTCACACTATTGCCTGACAAATAATGGGTGGACGTGTTTTGTCAAGTTAATGATATTTAATGAGGGAAATTGATCCGTCAATGCTATCACGTTCTTGTCATATTCATAGATTAGTACATGTTTAGTGTTGCGACTTTTCAAATATATTTTATCATTCGATATCATCTCAGTGCAGTAAGGACGCACAAAAAAGCTAAAAAAACAAATGTGATTTTATTATCCACGAGGTTTCGGCGATTGCCCCAGTGTGAAAGGGATGCAAATAACCATATGACAGGGTTAAAAACAGTTTTGTCTTTTTTCTTCTCCTCATAGAGTTTGTGGTAACATTTCATATATCTATGAACAGTGCTTTCCTGTGAGCAGGTGCGATAGGGAGTTCGTTCCCAAGCAACAAAGACTCATGAGATAATGGCTGGTTCATAAGATATTATCGTTGAGCTCAACAGCTATTTTGCTCATAAAAATGTAGCTGATCTAGATCTCATACATATTATGAACCCAGGCCCTCAGCAAGAGAGAGAGAGGGGGGGGGGGAGAGAGAGAGATGTTTATCGCTAGCTCACACTTTTCCCGTTCATCTCGCTATGATTGTCTGCCCTATTACTTTGTTCACTCAGTCGCCGTGTGTGCTCCTGTCCAATGCGGGCAGATTGCTTTTATCAACAGCCAGACCTGACACATACGTAGGCAATGTGCTCACTGCTGAAGTGTTATCGGCGTGAGATCAAATCGTGTCATTGCAATGATTATATTTCCTCTGTGTCATATTTGCGTTTTTTGGCATCATTCCCGTCGCTCAGTATGTTGCCATCTCTTCTCTCTCTCTCTCTCTCTCTCTCTCTCTCTCTCTCTCTCTCTCTCTCTCTCTCTCGTCCGATATCTCAATGCTCGATATATATATATATATATAAAGTCAAGCTCTGTCGAGGTTCTGATCTATATTAGATCTCATGCTCAACTGGTTATTTACGTACTCTTCTAACTCATTCACGCACTCACCCATTCACTCTCTCTCATTCGCTCTCTCGCTCGCTCACTCACACACTTACCCGCTACTCACTCACTCACACACACTCTCACTCACTCACTTACACACACTCTCACTCACTCACTCATTCACTCTTTTACTCACTCACTCACTCACTCACAGATTCACTCTTTAATTCATGCACCAATATCCACTTCTCTTTCTCCCTGCTTCATTTCTCCACTTCTTCACACTATCACACTTACTCATTGATCGGAAATGACGCGAGTCCTACGTAGATATTAGCCTCAAATAGGTATTTATTGTCACATGATATCATGACCTTTTCCAGCGTAATAGATCACCGTTTGTCTTTATTGAAAGCCAATATAAAACATTGATGTGCGTGTCATTTTATATACGCACTCATTGTGTGTCATGTGTATGATTATATTATTTAAGAATATATTTGTGCCTGGATGGGTGGATGGATGGATGGATGAATGAATGCGTGAGCACGTAACTATATATGGGCCTGTCATGTAGCCTGTTTGTTTCTCTATCTGGATCAATGAGATGGATGGATCGATGGACGGACTGATGTTTATCACACACTGTGTTAGATATTTTGATATAAACACTTGTATTTTGTGACTTATTTATATTTTGATCCTGTCTAATGTATTTTACTTGTCTGTTATTCCACAGTACCCCGGGCCCGCTGTACAGCCCCTTGTTACCCCACCCTCACCACCCTAGCCCCCTCACGCCTTCCTCTGGCCTCCACCCCCTGGCCCCGCCACCCCCTCCCACCTCCTCCGTGCCACCATCTTCCCCCATCTTCTCCCTCCCCCTCGCCCCGCCTCCCCCTCTTCTGGCTGCCGCAGGGCCGTCGTCCTTGTCGGCAGGGATGTTCGCACCCCCTCTCCATCCAGGACCCCCTTCGTTATCCTCGGCGCCGCCCCTGCCTACCCATCCGTCAGCCTCCAGTCAGTTCTCGGCTGAAAACCTCATACGAAGTGAGTATCTATTTTTTTTATTATCTGGAAATGTGGTGTATCTCTTACCATCTCTCTTTTGTTTTGTTTGGTTTTGTTTTCATGTCGTGACAATATTTCACTGTGGAAGAGTATTGTCTGGCATCAGTAAATTGTTCTGTGAAGTTATTACTTGAGTGATGAGAGAAACATGTTACAGGAGGCTTGGGGAAGTTTCTTTCTTTCTTTCTTTCTTTCTTTCTTTCTTTCTTTCTTTCTTTCTTTCTTTCTTTCTTTTGTTTTGTTTTCTTTCTCTCTGTTCTCTTGCCTTTCGTTCTTTCTTTCTTTCTTGTTTTTTTTCTGTTTTCTTTCTTTCTTTCTTTATTTATTTATTGTTTTCTTTCTTTCTCTCTTTTGTTTTCTTTCTCTGTTTTCTTTCTTTTTCCTTTCTTCCCTCTTTCCTTTCTTTCTTCCTTTCTTCATTCTTTTTGATTCTATCTATCTTTCTTTCTTTCTTTTTTTTTTCTTTGTTTTATTACACTCCCTGTCACATTTACAAGGCTAGCCCGGTACTGTCTATTCCCTCACTGTCTCAGAAAAAGAACTTAAACTAATGGGGAAAAAACAAAAAACTTTACCAAAGTTGTGTTTCATCATCACCAATGTACAAAAAATGTCACCACAAACTCCAGTTCTCTGAATTAAGACTTGAAGATGATCTTTTAATACCATTTGCATAAATCTATTTGTTCTTTAGTGGAAAATGTATTTCTGTAGCTCATCTCTGTTTGTTTTAATGTCTAATATCATCAGGTATTAAACAAAATGTTCAACACAGAATGGACATAGCATTGTTTATATGGTATAATGTGAAGTGTGAAAACAGAATGTCATCCATTTTTACACGTCGGCACACGAGGCTGAGATAAAAGGTCGTATGCTTTTTTGTCCCTGGATTGCACATCACTGCCGTCATTTTTATAAGAAAAAGAAGTTTATGCAGTTAAGAAGACCAGCATTTAAAGACCACAATATTTTTTTTTTTTTAAATGACGGCAGATCACATCAGGACATTTTTTTCCTTAACTGCAGATGTTTCCCATTTTAGTTGTTCACAGGAAGAAAATACTTGCACATTTTGGAATTTTCTTGGCATAAATTTCAGCTCCCTGTGAATAGGATCGGAAAATGCCAATAGATAAAAAGTGATGTGTAATCACGGGATCAAACCTTGTGTTACAGCCTCAGATCATTACACAGATCTCTGGGTGAGATCGAGGTATATTTTTGAAGTAGTTGTTACATTCACGTGAAAGGACAAACTATAGGACCACAGTGCATGAAAATGAGAGACTGAGAGCTATGGTATCGATATTCGCACTGTGGAAAGTAATTCTGGTTTTAAAGATAGCCTCAGGTAACAACAACAACAAAGCCGAAAGGTGACACACATTTTCAGTGGATGTACGACGATCATAAAGTGTCGCAGTATGGAGTGTTTGTAGAGAGTTGGACCTCACAAAAGGTTTTAGTTTTTCTTTTGGTCAAATCGTCAATTTCTTTGATTCAAGACACAAAGACAAACAAACAAACCAAAAATGAATGATGTCTTTAAAGTGTCGAAGATGAGTAGAACTCGACCTTCTGGCAGTCTCAAAAACATTTCCTCCTCCTCGGCATTGTTTCAGGTCAAGACTTCCTACACCAGGATCTCAACAACCGACTGCTGGCCCACCGGGCGGACAGCAGCACCATCGCCCTGCCGCCCTCGCCCTTCGTCCGCAGCGAGACCCATCAGCATCAGCACCAGCACCAACATCTGCACAACCACATGCACCAGCACACGTATGGCGGCCTCAGCGCTGCCCCTTTGGTGCCACAGGCCCCGCCACTGGTGAGTACGATCTCCTGTCTCAGTCAGTGTGTTCAGTAGTAACTGTTTTGTCCGTCTACTGATGTGTTTGTCTGTGCGTGTATTATTTATCTGTTTGCCTGTCTATTGTCTGCACTCACCCAGGTCTCCGGCACTCTTTTCCCGTCAGTATTTTCTCTCTCTCTCTCTCTCTCTCTCTCTCTCTCTCTCTCTCGTGTTTGTGCTATTCCGTGTTTGTAACTAGCGTGGAGTTTTGACGTCGAAAAATGGCCTTTCTGAGTTGTGTGTGTGTTTGGGGGGGGGGGGGGGCTCCAGTTGTCCCCACATCAGCACTCT
>JBCAUA010079305.1:0-10802 GCA_038406235.1 Peronia verruculata | reverse complement strand
CCACCCGTACTCATCCCCCTTCTGGTTCATCACCCCTTTCGGCATTCATACCTTCACTCCACCTCCCACACCCGAAAAAAAAAGTTTTCATGTGTTTTCTTCCCCCTTCCCCCTCCATACGCTCACAATAGTCTGCCAACAGCCCTGGGTACGGTATAAATATTATATACAACCAGTGTGTTCTCCATTTTCAACGAAAATGTCTACTTTTGGAATCACGTCAAAGCCTAGAAATGGTTGTTACAATATTTGTTGGCGAAACCTCACATTCTTTGCAACAGCATGACATTGATAGTTTGACTTTCAGAACTGAATCGCGAGTATAGTAGGACAAATGTGGTTTCGATGCGAAAGATTAGTCTAGTAAAATGAATAAACGGTAGATCTAGTGTTCGTGGAGAGAACAATGTAACAGAAGTGCAGTCTAGAATTAAATATTAAAACACGGAATATCTATTTTGTTTGTTTGTTTGTTTGTTTGATTTTTGTTGTCTTTTGTTTTTCTGTTGTTTGTTTTCTTGGGGTGTTTTGTTTTGTTTTGATTTTTTTTCGTCTGTTTGTTTGTTTTTGTTTTAAATGGCACGAGTTTTTTGTGTTTTTTTTTTTTTTCGAATTTACACCCGTGAAACATAGGGAGATATACAAGGCCTGTCTTGTAGCAATCCCATTGTAAACTCCTTGTTTTCATAACTGCTGCAAGCATAAGGTGGGAATGAAATATCAAGCTTAAGACTTGTACGGGTGACTCAATGTCGATAAGAGTGAAGATACGGTTCTTTGAAATATTATGGTCCCTGCGGAAATGTTTGAATTACTTTTTTCCTCAATATCTTTTCCCCTTAATGGATGGATCTCTTTTAGATTTTACTTTACTTTAAGAACTATGTTAATGTCTTAACAAAAAAAAAGGGGGGGGGGGGGTTAGATCTACATCAATAATATGTCACCTCTTATCTAACAGCCCTTTCAGTTATTTCGGACATTCGTATTTATACACGAGCTCATCAACAAAAGAAAAAAAAAGGGGGGGGGGGGGAGGAGGAGGTAGATCTACATCTCCAATATGTCACCTCTTATCTAACAGCCCTTCCAGTTATTTCGGACATTCGTATTTATACACGAGCTCCCAATACCACCACTGCCACTTGGTTTTCTCTCTGTGTATTACAAACATCTGACTTGTTTTGCTCTCCAGAAACCTCATGCACAACAGCGGTGTTCAGCTTCATGACGCCCTGGACGTCTTCAAACCGCCCAGTTGGATACCATATCTCAACAGGCTGGAAACCTCTAGCGGGCAAGATTCTTTAGAAGATCCACACATTTCGCATCAGACGGGTCATGCAGAGATGGACGCTCTCTCTAAAGCCATGGCCAGAGTGGACGAACTACATCCCAGAACAAAATCGTTTAGCAGTTCTGGGGACGAAGATGAAGCATCTCACTCCACACGAATTGAAAACGCTAGCAGCGCTGTGCACAAAGAAGCCGTCAACGACGATGTAAAAATTACTTTGTCACCTTTCAATCCAAAACAAGAGGGGGAAGTTGTGGAGACTTCAGAAACCAGCGTCAATGAGATGTCTCAAGTTCCTGTAGATATGAAGCAGGCTGGGGAAAATAGAAAGAATGGGATACACAGAGATTTAGAGAGATCCTACCAGGACTGGAAGACAAGCCAGACTGACGTCGAAACCATCATGAAAGGAATCTCAGCCACGAAACACTTGGGCCTTTTTAAAGATCTCGCCGGTGATATCAGACGTAGTGATGATGTCGTGAATGAAGCTGTCCATAAAAATAAGCCGGGGAAAATATCCTTAAGAGAGTATATGCCTGCATATGGATTTACCCGCACTAAAAGATCAACGAATAATGACAAAACTTCAGCTAAGGGCGGCTTTGCAATCGCTCAAGCTGGACCTACGGGAGGGATCACTCAAACGTCCAGCTCGCAGAAAACCTACATGGAACCTCAAAAACTGATTTTCTTCCCCCAAAAAGAAGAATCTTCAGAATTTCAAAACAGAGACAAAAGTAAAAGAAAGTTAAGGAAACATCATAATACAGACAAAATGGAAGGGGGTTTAAATGGCCCAAGTGATCAGTTTATTAATAAAATATTAAAAGATCATGTACATAACAGAAGATCGCGTCACCACCACCTCCATAATGTCAGAAAACACCATAGGAAACAAATCAAGAAAGAGTCACCTCAATCAAGACATCCCAATAACTTGCCGAAGTACAAAATGCGGAATTCGGAGCAAGTAAAGTATTTGCCAGAGAACTCTCTATCTTTTGAAGAGCCCAAGAAGTCAAGCGGGGACCACAGAAACAGTAAAGCGGAAGATTCTGCATTCAGTGCTAGCAACCATCGCGTTCCTCTGGATATTCGTGACCAAGCTATGTCGGGTAATTCATTTGCCGAAGATAAACAATCGAAAACTTCGACTTACGATGAAAAACTGAAACCTGTCCGGCGTCACAAAAGAAGTTTACCAATAAAACCAGCCCAAGAGGCGCCTCATGCCAATCAAAGATTTCAGATTGTTGAAACAAGTGGTAGCAACTCGATGCCCATGCTCAACGTAGATATTTCCCAGCAAAACAAACATTCCAGAGCAAAATTTATAAATGTCTATAGGGGTTCGGGTCAGAAATACGTAGAGGAACTTAGAAAAAGTCAAAGGTGGCTTCTTGCTTTATTACTGAAACATGGAGTGGGCAATTCCGGAGCAGCCGGACTAGCCACAGTCGGTCGCGTAAAGAGAGAGGAAGGTGAGATGCACCATAGATCCTCTGGTATTAACAAGAAGTTGCAGAGTATCAGGGAACCAACAGTCACGCCCATTGACCAAGTGAATAATCCTCATGTTGGAACATCTCACAGTAGAATGATCAATGACCAATGGGTCGACAACTCTCGTTTCCCTCAAAGCTCTGAGAAAGATTTGGTCACCTCAAGACAGTCTCTTACAGAAGATGCATCTAATGAAACTCATGATGGTTTGTCCTTTGGACCCAAAGGCGAACCATTGCAAAGGGCGACAGGATCTAAGTTACCTTCTCCAATGAACAAAAAATTATTTTTGAAATTGGGAGATCTGAAATCGGCTATAGAGACCGAAAAAAACAACCTGGCAACTCACACTAGGAGTGGCGTGCAGGATAAATACTACAAAATCCTGATGCCGAGCGGCTTGCGAGTGGTCAGTCCTGAGCATGGAATCATCGTGAGCAAGGAAGAAATAGAGAAAACGTTCAGAGATAAGATGATGCAAATGGTGCAAAATCTGAAACACGACGTTCAGTCAAAGCCAGAGAATCAAACCGGATCATTACTTAATAGCAGTAAACAAAAACTGCGTGAAGCAGAGGCAACCGTCAATCATCGGCCAGATTCTGGAGGCAAACAGATATATGGACCTGAACGTGAAATTCATTTTGGCGAGAAAGAGGTCGCGAGAGGCCTTGGACAAGAGACTTGGCGGGATGACGTTGTATATAAACTGGAAGGGCTAAAGACAGATGTTAGAGAGCCGGTTGGAAATTCTCTGGAGATCGAGACAAAAGGTTCAATCACGGACGCTGCCATTCGTCCTTCGGTCGTTAGGGAGTTCCGTCCCGTTGAAAATACCAAGAGTGACGAGACAACAAAATATAGTGACGATAGTAAAGCCGAAAAAGGAGACAAAAGTCCAAGGCGCGGGAATAAACTAGATGAAGTTGACGCATTTAGTCCCCTTAAGGGGGCGAGTAGGCAATTTGGCTCTCCTCGCGGTCACAATATACACAAAAGATCAGTGAGCCATGAGATATCAAACCCGGCAGGAGAGCACAGATCACATGATCTCAAACCTTGGCTGACCAAATACATCAACGACAGATATTTCATTTATCTCACGTCCAGCAAGCACCACCACATCAAGGGGCATAGGGTAATGGCCAAAGAAAAGAGACAGTCTTTCAAACAGACAAGACAGTCTTTCAAACAGACACTTCTTAAGAATCGTTCCGCATCACATATCGGTCAAGGAATCTTCCACCCGGCAGGGCTTGGGAAAAAAGAAACGAGACCCGCGCCTTTCCTGGCGAAGATGCATGAGAACACAACACATATAGGAAGGTTGTTGAGAAATTTACATGGTATTATACTGGCGCTGGGACCACTTGAGAAACATCTAACAGAGAACAATGAGCGAGAAGGTGCCGATCTACATACGAGCCTCAAGCGTTGCAAAGTTGTCTTTACACACGAGAAGACCAAGCCCACACCTAGTGGGGAAGAACTCATCAAGATAGTTGAAACACTCATTAACACGTCACGGAGTATCAGGCGATATGGACATTTCATTCAACAAAAACCGGCTTTAGCCCAAGAAAACAAGGCTGTACTAAGTTGGCTACGAGTGATGCGGACCCGTATACATGAATTCCTTGTGGGCCTGACGGCCGTAGTTGGACAAAATCATTTCGCTGTTGGCTACAACACATTCATGAAACATCTGATTCTCTCCTTCGAGCAATCAATAAGCCCTCCACCAGCAAAGGAAACCACTAATCATGGGAAATCACTACCGAGCAGCACAGAAATGAGTCTGAAGGAGGGCCAAGAAAAAATAAAGTCCAACGGTATCGTAGACGACAACGATAAAAGATCGGATCAAGTTCGCACGAGGAGATGGACAAAACAGAGCCCAGCACCCCCTGTTCAAAAAAGATACGGCAAACATCTTTCAGATTTTAGTCAGTTAACAAGTCTAGAAAATACTTTATTCTTCGGGTACCCCAACTTCCGGCGATATTTTCATCCACCCCGAAGCGGAGAGTTCCACATTACGAAACCCCTCAAGGTAACATCTTTTAAACTGTTCAGCCCTCGATTTAGTTCCCAAACATCTGACAATACAAAAATTGATAAAATCACCAGGTCCATTTCATTTGCAGGTTACAAATCACTTGAAAGAAATCAGCTCGATGTACTGTCACCAGTGAAGGAAGCATCAACAGAAACTAAGGATACTAAAGAACGAGTCACAAGAAGGCAGCGTACCCGTAGAAGTGTAAAGCAAACCCATTTTGCTGACCAGGGAGATCTGCCACAGTTTGAATTCATGAGGATTCCGGCCATCAAAGAGTTATCTCAAACACAGCCATCACGAACATACAACCGACTACTTCATTTCAGCCATTCGGACATAGGTTTCAGAGACTTGCCTAATAATCACAAAACCTGGCCGGTCGAAGGAGACGACGAACCTGATCCTGTGTTCACACAGACCGACAGACTAGATGTCCCATCAATGACCTCTAACCAGACAATCCACCTTTCTGTAAACAATGAACCACAGAGCAGCAAACAATACACGAGTCTACTGGCTCCAGATCTACTTTATATCGTTTCAGGAACAAATGTAGGCGTCACCGGTTTCCCAAGCAACAAATACAGTCTTAGCAGTTCAAAAGACTATTCTACACACACAACTGACCTACCGAAATATTCTCATGCTGAAACCGATGATCGGTTTGAGGAAACTATCGACCCTGGGTTAGATCCTGTGCAGCTGGCTCTCATCTACCAATCCAAGCCGTTTGTTGTGCGGGCTAACTGGCTGAACGCTTTAGACGTGGTGGAACCCTTAGGTTTTGAAGAATTTCTTACATAAGAAACGAAAGGAAAAAAAAAACAAACTAGTATTCCAGTTTTTCTCTTTCATGTGAGGCAGGCCCATTCACGCTAGAACATACAAACACTGGAGATACTGTAGATCTCCTAACTGTCAGTTTAATCATTAACTGCTGTTTTCGTTTGGCTGAAATCATCACAGTTTGAATAAGAATAAAACTTATACTGTCAAATCATGTAGTGTAAATTGCTCATAGGCTCACAACTTGACTGTCGTAATTGTAAGATCTATGCCTTACAAAACTTAGGTCAAATTCATGCTTTTAACTTTCTTTGCCATGCTATTTACTTTATATGTTTGCCTTGTTCTCTCGCACTGTTTATCAAGATCTGATGAGATAGATGCGTTTGGTCTTCAAAAGAGATCATTTCCATTGACAGTTGATGACACACAGTATACGTGCCAGATATTATCACTCATACGCAGGCCGCCAGTAGATTAAAAATAAAAATTTTAAAAAACATTACAAAAAAACAACAACATTAGAATAACGTAGACTTAAGAAACAGTACCTCAAGTTGATAAGCGTAACACTTGTGGGCAGAAGTCCTATTTTGAAATGATTTTGAAAAAATGCGTGTAGGCCTACTTCTGAGAGGTCTCAATACAGAAACATAAAAATACTTACATATGTGGTTCAAAAGATTACTTGTGTTCGCCATCTAGGCGAATGGATTTCATGTACAAAACATGTATAGGGACCAAAGCCAAACTTTCAGTCAACTCATTGTCAGTGCGAGGACACCTTCTGGAACAGAACTATGTTTAAAATTTCTTTCTTCCTTTATTTTTTTTTTCTTTATTTTTTTTTCTGAAATCCTTTCTGTCTTTTTCTTTCTTGTTAATTTCACCTCACTTTCTTTCTTGTTTGCTTTTGTTTCTTTATTCTTTCTTTCTCCTTTCTGCCTTTCTTTGATTTTTTGTTCTTGTTTGATGAAAGAAACATCTCAGAATACTTGAAACATTTGAAAAAGGTCGACAGAAAATGTCAAAGGCATTGCGAGCAGCCCATATTTTTTTATAGAATATTAGAAAACCCCACCCATGGCTAATTTTCAAAATAGAAAATACAATCTGGCGGTGTTGTAATGGCAACCGGATGCAAAACAAAAACGTTTTTCACACTTTTCCTCTAATTTGGGCATCTTTAATCTGAATTTAATTTGAAGGGCAAAAAATGCCAAGTTCAAGTCTTCCAAAAAAAAAAAAAAAAACTTTCTCAGGACACCTCCTCCCGATATTAAAGTATGTAAAGTAAAGTAAAAGTAAAAGTACCATCCCTTGATCCCCCAAGAGGGGAAATTGTCTTGGCCATTTCAGACCGCGTCGCCGCAGGGCAGCGCCACTGTACTTCCCCTGATATACATCAGGTACCCGTTTTACAGATGGGTGGGCTGAGGAAAATTGTGTGTTAAGTATCTTTCCTAAGGATACAACGTGCTCCCGTTGCGATTCGAACCACCGACCTCTGCTTCCAAAGGTCGCAGCACAAACCACTGAGCTAACACGCCACACATGTAATTACTAACATAACCTGCGGGCTATGAAAGCCCACCGTCGATGAAGTGTCTCCATGCTATGCCATTCTCGACGTTCCATGGGTGACATTTCTTATCCCTCCTTCCTCACTACCTCCTGCCTTCTGTCTTGTCCTCTGCCCTCTCCTCTTCTTTCACGTTTGCCCTCAGCATCTGGACCAGTGAATTGTTCACCAACCCTAGGTTCAATATAACTCAGGTACATAATAAAATTGTGATGATCGTAAAATCCCAACACAAACAAACAAACTTCACCGTCCCTCATCTCCATGTTCTTGGATGATACCGTAACATGAAGAAGGAATTCACCTTCTTTGTTTGTTTGTTTTTGTTTTTTTCGAAAAAAATGACTTTCCAATCCAAAACAAGGTTCGATAAGTTTTACTTTTGTTATCGCAGATGTTTACGTTATGTTCTATATACATGTACGTCTTTCAACCTCCTGATGGAGGTTATCTAGACGGTTCTTTGTTAATAAAAAAACAACAACAACAAACAAGCAAACAAAAACAAAAATCCTGTTAAAAATAATAATACAAATCCTGTCTTAAAAACTCCTTTCTTTACTTTTGAAAAGAGAAAAAAAAGGGGGGGGAGGGGGGACAAGGGAAAAAAAACAAACTTATAACAATAATAAATCCTGTCTTAAAAAAATCACCTAGGTGTTAAAGGCCTTCCAACATGACCATCTGAGCGGATGCCTATTTCAAGACATTCATTTGACAATATTTATTTGGACAACGTTTATTATATTTACATTATGTACATATTGAGAAATCCCTAGGTCGAATTTGGGGTATAAGGGTTCTATCTACCACCTTGCCTTTCTCGGTCGGCACGCAGATGTTTAACTATTACTTTCAGATTCCATTGAATGCCTTAATCCTTGTTGTGTCAGTGGAACGTTCTGTAATGCCGACCCTGTGAAATTCGTCACGAATAACAACATTTCACAACTGAACAACAGCCACGCATGAACTGGTCGCTATGATAATTCTGATTGAGCAAATTAGTTTCGTTTGCCACAATTTGGACGATTTATCCAATTTCAGGTCAGCAAACTACGTTCCAGTTTCGTGCTTACGAATACATGTATATAGCCTCGATTTGTGAGCTACAGGATGCTGGGTTGGGAAAAATAATCGGATTTGGAAGGGGCGGTGGGAAATCACAGGTGATTGTACAGGTGATTAATGACGAGAAACGACCAAATCGCTCATTAGTGATAGTAATCCGTCTTTGTGTTCCAGGACATATCATGCTTTAATTTGCTGGACAAACTCGAATAAGGTAGATTTAATTCTCTGTTTCCCAATAGGGAAGAAAGCGGTACAGAAGACAAGAACAAAGAAAAAGAGATGTCTCCCCTGGAATGTCGAGGATGGCACTACATGGGCGATGACGGGCGTACACCGCCTACAGATGGAAGCAGATAGCCTACTTATAAACTAAACCCCCCTGGGGGCATATCACAGATGTAAATAAATTCGTGAACATGGGTTCGTAGTTTGTGTTTGTATGTTTTTGTTTTTTAAGTTCTGATTTTTATTTATTTTGTTATTTTAATGTACAAAAACAATAAAATAAATTGTAAATAATAATAACAACAACAACAATACAAAACAAATAAAAATTAAATACATGTAATATATAATTGAATGTAGGCCTACATAAAAATACATTCCAGATACGTTCAATCAATGAAGAAATGAATGAGTAAAGAATGAATTCGTCGGCATCCGTTCGCCACGAGCGACGGTGGCGTAGCGCTAGGATTGGGGATGGCTACTTCTAGAGTGGCTGCCGAGCCCCACTCTAGAGTGGCAGTCTCGCGAACAGTTGTTGCAAATAAAGTGGTTGATACTACCACAGAGGCTGCCCTTGCCTTTCTCCTTGCCCCCTTGTCTGCGAGCTGGTCGTTCTGGTGGTTTCTGCCCCCCTTCACTCCCTCACTGACAGTGACTCTCCAGAACTGGCAGTTGTCAGCAGAGCATTCCCAGGTATTGGGATCAATCGTGCCAAACATGGTAAGATATGTTTGCACGTCAAAAAGAATGATCAAGTATACAGAAGAAGAAAGGACTGAGAGCAAGAGCAAGGAACGAGATGTCACCCCTGGAATGTTCGGAATGACATTCCATGGGAGACATCTCACCCATGGCAGGCTTTCACCACCTGCAGATGGGAACAGAAAACCTACTTACATGTATATACCCTGGAACCTGCACAGGGGAAGTGCAAAAATCAAACTGTATCATAACTGTATCATAAAATGAAATATGACAGATTTTCCCCCCTTTTTTTAAATAAATCACAAGAAGAACATAATATTGCAACTACGACAGTAATGAGGTAATTACTAAATAAAAATTAAAATGATTAAATTAAATTTGTGAGGATTGACAGTCTTGAAACTGGATTACTGAAATGTTTACTGATAAGTGGAGTAACATCATCAGAATACATGTATCCACAGGTAACTTGAGACAAAACACAAGACAGAGAACGACATAACATTACACATATAAGTTATAGATGAAGGATTATAAAGAAAACTAATACATGTATAAATATAATGTATATACATGTATCTGTCATGTTATTTTTTCAAAACTCAACAGGTGAGTTCCTAGATTGAACAGAAAGGTAAGTATTTTTGGCCTCCACTGTCAATGCTCAACATTTGTGTCAGTATTAATACACTTTTCAGTTTCCCCAAGGAAGTATCTGGTAAATGAATGTCGTTGCTGCCGTTTGTGACCAAAATTTTGGCAAAACCTGTTCTACATTATAAGTCATTTAAAAATACAATGTACTCCCGTTTCTATGTCCTTTGTTAATTTCAGAGAATTCTGACTGATAGAAATATGCTTATGTTTGAAGCAATAGAGGTTATGAGCGAAACAAAAAGTGCTTTTCAAGTATAGCCAAACGCTATGGCTTTGTGTGGAAAGTGAAGAACAGAACTGGGTGCTATAAGTGTAAGGACAATTTCATAGGAACTTGACAGAACACATTGTATTTTTCCTAACATATTACATACAGTCGAGTCCGCTTAACATCGAATTTGCCGGGACCAACCTCATAGGTTCGATTTATGAGAGTGTCTTCCAGTTTTTTTTTTTTTTTTGACAGGGGAAGCAACTCCCAAATTATCTATGAGGAAAAAAAAAAAAAAAAGGTTGAGGCGGCTGCCGCTTTCTCCACACGTTCCCGATGTTTTAATATCGTCCAGTGTATTTGGGAGAATGCCATACTTTTCAGCTATGGCCTTCTTGGATCTCGCACTTCTGTCTATTTCCTGTATCATTTTCATTTTCGACTCAATGGAAAGAGCCGTCTTCTTTCTCTTCAAAGGGTTAGAGGAAGCCATCACATAGATTTTGTCTATAAAATAAAGCTAGTTAACCGCAGGCGAAAGAGCACGATGTAAATACTGACTAGAGCTATACCGCTACGCAGTGATTGTCACACAGGCCCAACGCTTCGGCCTGTCTATGGGCCAGTCAAACTTAGCCGTGTCGCTACACACTTTAGCCCCGCCCAGTAACACATTGGAGGGCAGAAAGCGTAC
>JBCAUA010079283.1:0-10803 GCA_038406235.1 Peronia verruculata | reverse complement strand
ATAAAGGGTTTTGGAGCAAAATGAGACATATCCAAAAGTGCTGTTTAGAGCAAAATGACAATTTATTCTCTAGAAGTTAGTAATTTATCATTAAGAACTAGAATTTTCTGAAGACTTTCGGGATGGATAAGTAGCGTTTGGTAAAAAGGAAAGTACTTCCCATATAGCTCTATCACCATTCCCAGTATTGAGGGGTATAACCCAAAATGTTAAAAAATGGTGTTTGTTGCTTTTTGCCCTAAAATTCTTCATAATATAATTTTGTATTCTGTTTTTTTTCTTCTTTTTTATTTAACCTTTTCTTGCTTGTGACAGAGAAATGCAAAAATTAACAGGTCCTATAGAACTAGAAGTGTATTGATAAGCTATGTCTTGAGGATTTGATAGAAGGTTACAGAAGAAAACTGCATATCTCTGAATATCAAAGGTGATTAACATTTGAAGTGAAATCCTTTCTTCTGTAAATCCCTGTCCCCCCTGCATAACTTTGGTAAGAAGAAAGCTGAAACTCTGTGCCATGCAGTGAATGTTGATGATCAGTATTTTGTGAATTTGTCTCTCTTCCTGCTCAGGCACAAGAGATTTCCCACCTAATTGCCTGTCAGCCAGTGGCACTGAAGGCTGTGAGACTGCAGGCTTTGGTACCGCCACAGGCAGAGCTGAAAGACAAGGGAGATTTGCTGGACAAATTCCAAGTCAGTTTCAGTGTAGAGAGATGGGAATGAGGTATTTTGAGAAAAATCACATGACTGAGGATTTTCGCTCACACGCTGATTTTTTTACTTGCTCTGCGCATGGCAGACAAATCTTGACGAATGATGAGCTTTCAAACCTGTCACATCATATAAACAAAGCCACATGAGAGCAATGTTGCCTCAATCATGTGAACGATCTGGAAATACCTCATTGGTACTACTGGTCTGTTCATTTCCATCAAATGGGTGGACGCCCATGATGTGCTAGGACTGATAGGTTCTGGGATTACAAGCATTTTGTAAACATGAATAACTGTAAAAAAAAAAAAGTTTTTTAGAAATTGAGGAAAAAAAAATATGTACACTTTAAGAGTTTGTATGTAGAGTTTCAAGATAACATGGGTAGAAATTTTGATTTAGTGAACATGTGTTGCCCTCCTGATCAATTTTAACTTTTTTCAAATTATATCCTGAAGCAAGGAAATTATATGAATACAGCTATAAAGTCTTACCTCTTTACAAAGAACAAACATGTGATTGCCTTTTAAGTATAATAATGTTTACTTTCTAGTGTGCAGCGACATGTTTTTATCCTGTCCGAGACATTGTAAATTTTCAGGTTTTAGATAGACTTTTTTGTGAGAATAATCCATGCCAAATTCTGTGCACATTTCTTGTCTATTATTACCTTGTATTTCTGTCTGCATTCACAGAGGCACAGAGTTGAAGTCTTACTGGAGGACAGCATAGGCCTTATCACAAACAGAGTCAACTAAACATGCCCCAGTCAGAAGACGATATGCTCATCAAACAATTCTAGCCATCCCCTGATGTCACTCTGTCTTTAAAGACCATCGGTTATAAAATCTCACCATTTTTCATATGCTACATCCGTATTGTCAGTCTACTCAGTGGAGAGCCAATCATTAACCCACAATAACCGAGCTTTTCATCCGTTATATAATACGTGATTTCACCACCCTTTGGACATCTGACAGGGAATCCGTTGAGGCATTCTTTGAAATGTGGCATATAGTTGATGTTTGCAAATTCTCTGTCTGTGATCAGTTCATTACCAAACAAATGCTGTTGTTTAGGCAGTGCAGTTTTGAAGGGTTTCTGAGAGCTTTCTTGGCCAAGAACATTTATATTTTTCCTTGTTATCTGAGGGTTAAACAGGAACTCAGAGTTGCCCAGGAGCTGCAGACCCTGTCATAATGTTTGTGAATAAACAGAGTATTTGCACATATACATCTAGCTGTTATCACTGAACCCCAGTCATCTTTATGAACAATAGGGTAATGGCAAGGGAGCAAGCATTTTCATAGATATTACTTCTTTTTGATATGTACATACACTGATCAGCATATACACAGCTTTGTTTTATACCACAGTATATTTTGTACAAATTTACTTACATGGCTGTATTGTAAACAGAATTGTGGTTGTGTCCATAGATTGGTATTATTTGTAGATGTATTTATTTGATAATTCATAAAGTCATTCCTATGCAGTTGTTAGATTTTACAGATTTAGTACTTTGGTTGGTAGGAACTCACAAGATGTAGTTCAGGCATTTATGAAGCTCACAGTATCAAGGAGGCGTATTATAAGATTCAGGCAAAGTGTCACCTTATGTGCGTGGGATGTTTCCAGTCTATGCATAATGGTGATGATAGATGATTAAAGAAGGGAACAAAGGATATTGATCTATATCAACTAACCATCACTGCCTGTCCCCCTGTCCAGAATTTAGAGATTGAACCAAAGACCTCCAGTCAGTCGTACCTTGAGACAAGTTCACCATCACATTCCTCAAAATACCTGCTTCACTTCTTTATCATGATGAAATTTGAGGTCAAGTATAGTCCAAACAGATGATTTAAATATAACCCATTCCTATGTTGACCTGTTTGTTAGAACTGGTCCCCAGGCTGTGAGGTTACAGTTGAGTCTTATTATCATCATGTGCAGTGCAGAGTTGTGTTTGTGAAGCTGACTTACATGTATATCAGATTTATATTGTGGCATGTGGCCCAGTGTACATATAAATGTGTTAATTACATGTGCCACTTTTCTGACAATCCTCAACTGATGATGGGATACAGTATGGTGGAACATTCCTCTGCATGTATGCTCAGGTCTGTTTTACTTGTATGCCACTGTCTGAGTTTGGGTTAAGCCTGTTCAGCTCTCTAGTGATCTTGTCCATTCATCTGCTCTGTGATATGGGGTTATCAGTATACATTGTATATATCAGACATTTCATCTTGTTGACTGTACAAAAAAAGAGGCGAATAGGTAACAACCAATATACATGTTTGACACAAAGGCAGACCCTTTCCTTCTGCGCATGACAAACAGGTGAACTGTCAATAAACTACCTTATTGACTTGTCTCTTTGTCATGCAGAGAAGTTATGGGTTCATTTTTTTTATTGTACAAGGATTGTCACCTATTTGCCTCTTTGTCATACAACCAACAATGTCATACTCTATCTGAAGACTCTTCATGTGTGCAAGTTGTTCAGAATTTCAGTAGAGTATTGACTTGTACAAAAAATGTTTGAAACACTCTCTCCTCTAACAGTGCAACTTAAATACATGTCCGTGTTTACAAATGTCCATTAAAATGTTTTCACAATGAAATAAATATGTTTTGTTTATCTTATTTTTATTGACAAGTAGTGGTATATTAAGATCATAGATTTTTTTTTTTTACTTGTGTTTAACCATAGAAGTGCTTAACAGGGAGTACGTTTCTGTGATGACATAATTATTATATGTCTTGTGGTCAGTCAGAATGAATTGTGTGTCACTGCACCTGAACAGAAAAATCAGAAGTTTAGATATGATGAAGTTGGTTTGATATGGATGTTTCTATGGTGCAGAAATTGAAAAAAAGATTCATTTGTGAGAAAGAAAATATTTTCCCTTATGAACAGATCATAAGTACTCTAAAAATGATTATTTTGAAAATACAATCCTTAATACGAAAATTGTGTTATCATGAAATAGTCTTTTGGAACAGGCATTTTGTAGTGTGATTTGTCATTCTTGATACAAAATAAAGCTATGGACTAATATGAAATCTGCTCTTATGGCAAAAGGCTTTTGCTTCACTCCCTGATCACATTTCTTTTTCATGTTAAGGCATAGCTGAAATCAAGATTAGGTACCGGATCATGGGCATGGGAGTTTCAGGTGAGATATTTACTTGGTTTGGCCTCTGTTCAAAGTTATAGGGTTTTTATGACTGGCCCATACCTGTCGCTGAAATGGGTTTTCATCATGGCTGAATACACACAGACAGGACATGTCTGTCAAACACAGATCTTTTTCAAAATTTGTCTTAACTTCAAAATTAAAACTCATCACCTAATTATCATATCAAAAAGAGTGATAAGGCAGAAAGGCTCAGCATCTTGTTTCACCCAGATTAGGCACATACACGTAATTGCAAAACAATATTATTCTGTATAGGAATCATGTAAAAAAAAAAAACAACAAAAAAAACACAGACATTTTATTGTTTAAAAATTATTATGAATCTTTGAAAGTTGATACACTCAGCAGAAAAGTATGTCCATAAAGGGCACTTTCTTTTTTCATTTATACATAAATTTCATTTATTTGCCTTTCAGAGATTTTGAACCATGAGTTCATTTATACACCTAATGTTATGAAAATGTTGTTCTTAGAGTGACTAGAGCTTTGCCATTTAGTATGTGAAAATAAACAATAATACTCTTGCTTTGTTTGTTCTGTTAGCTACAGATGTATAAAAATGTCTTACAGCCGATAAATATTTTATATTCTGAACCACTGAAATTATGTGAATCACTGTCATGCTTGCGAATCCACATCATCTTTTAACCCTTTCCCTCTGGATCACTCAAAAACTTTTCATCCAAAGATATTTCATTTTGTTTTTTCTTAACAAAATTTGTGTGGTTTCAGTATTATCTGAATTTATCTGAATTTATATCTGAATATTTATCTGAATTGGTCAGGCAAAAATGAAAATTTACATCACACAAAATGATCCATAACTGATAACAAGAGCCTTTTCCACAAGCAGTACCAATGAAATGTCTAGTGTATGTTTATTTTCTCTACTTTGACTGGAAGTGGAAGCTCATGGATGGGAATGTTTGTACAGACATTAGTGAGATATTATCATTTTGAGATGCTGAAAAGTCAGACTATCATAGATTTGACGCCATGTATCTGTTACTCTACTGTACCCTGTAGTTTTGTGAAGCTGTTCCCCATGCTGTGCACTAGAATGTCCAAGGCTGAATGCATGCAAGTTCAGCTTACAGAATAGTGATCTGAAAATTTCATTTTCAGATAATTTTTGAAAAATTTAGGTTTTAGTATAGTATCTGCAGTATATTTCAGCGGTGTTGTGATAATCAGGAGCTATTTTTTATAGTATTGGAATACATAGTTCATTGTGGAGATTGAAACATTGTTTTGCTTTAAATACTGCTTGTTATAAAATTGCAACAGTTTGTGGCACTCAAAGTTGGGTGATATCTCCTCTTGAATAATGTACTTTACATAACAATTTCCAGTAAAAATGTCTCATGATATGCCTGTAATTACAATGCAATATGATGGTTTCTGAAGTCTATGATCAAACTGCAAACACAGCTGGTCTTGTCTTTCAGTATGAGATGCTCTTCTTTTCTAGTTGTCCTAAATTATGGAAGACTTACTTGCCCTGAGATTTCATTTAGCAAGTCAAGATTTGGGTTTGAAAGTATTTATTCATCACCTTTTTGGTTTATCTCATCTTTAGAAAGTTTGTTGATATATTTACCAAATCATCATCCATCTCTCTCTGTCTTCTCTGCTAGATCTTATGCTCACTTTCCTTTTCATGGAGAGTGTCATTTATTTTTTAGATCTAAATTGATCTCCAGCTAGTGAACTTCAGCATTGGAGATTTCTATATCAACAAGGGATTTATTCATTATGATGTTGCCAGCTGCTGCAGTCATTTTCTGATTTCTTCCAGAAGTGATATAGTTCAGGTGATCCTTATAAACATGTTTTACAATTCAAGTTTTTGTGACAGTGTAGGTGACTTGGGGTTGCTGGGTTTCTGAATATCATCTTAGGTCTCTGGCATACAGCATGAGTATATATTCAACTGTTCCTACATACATTCCATGGATAGTTGCTAGAAATAATTCAGTATAATTCAGTATAATAATTCTCCAACTATGTATTAACCGTAATAAATATGAATCATAATCATGGTACTGACTCCATAAACATTGCAATGAAATGTTAAAAACATAACAAAACAAAACAAAACAAAAAGATGGTAACTTCATGAAAAGGCATATCACATAAAACCAATATATATAAAATTCTTATGTGCCAATTGTACAAGCCATTCCCAAATATCAATTGCAGAAAAGCCTTATCAGTTTGAAGGGGTGTTTTATGGCCTTAAAAAAAAAAAAAAAAATTAAACTGAATTGATGTTAAACGATCCATACTGAGATATGAGAAAAAAATTCACTTCCAATTCTAATGAGAATAATTCCAAAAATGAATGTTTAGATCACACCACAGTCAAACAATTTCCTCTACTAGGATATGAATTCGCAAGGATATCTTTGCACAGAGAAAATTTTGACAGTGAAAACAAAATAAGTATAGAAACCAGCGTAAAAGAATTATCATTGTGACAGTGCTAAAAAACACCTTAACGCATGACTGAACCAGCTTGCTCAGTCGCTTGGATGGGTATGAAATTATGGTATAGGTCTACTGCTTTGAAGTAAATTATGTAATCGGCTGTTTTGATTGGTCGATGAATACAAGATTATAATGTAATCATAATACATCATTTTGCTCACCATTGAACCAGTTGTTATTTGTTACATTAATTTTATTTGCCACGTGTACCAGTGGAGTACCAGGGCTCAAAGGTTGAAGGTTTAATTTTGAACAGCTGTCCCGACTGATTGTAAAACCAGGTCACGATAACAAATGCTGTAAATTGAATACAAGAATATAATCCCTCCCCCCGGGGCCCATGATATATATGTAGGTTTTTTGCTCCCCATTTGCTATATTCACTTTTTAAATCTGGTGAGAGCTATGAAATCAGGGACATGAGGTTTGAGAAAATGTTGTAACTGTGTTTTGGGTATCTTGTTTGATGAGCTTGTTGCAAAATTTGAATTGCAGGAAAAGGCGCCAGTGGAGGCATCAGCTCATATTCTGAAAACCTCAATTTTTGCAGATATGACATTTTTAGCTTTTAATCTCAAATGACGAGAGTCCTATAGGCTGTACCAGTTTTGATGATTATCATGAAAACATAATTACATGTATTGCCTTTTAGATTCAAATATCTTGTTGCATTCAGCAGTGAAGTAAGCTAAATACTTTCTTGCAATTAGTAAACTATGTATTGTTAATGAATGGAGTATGAAAAGAATTTTTCATAATGACAAAATCTACATAAGAGGGACCATTAAGCCACAGGTAACTCTATGCAGTCAGTTCTACATTGCCTTAACTGAAATCAGCCCATACTGTTATAACCATTACGTTCTATATACTCCTCTCAACCTCCTGGTGGAGCACACATTAACGCTCTATACGTTATAGAACTGGTTTCAGTTTTAGAAGTTTCACAGTAAATTGCCCTTTGTAACCCGACAGAAAAACGCGGATGATGTAGACCTGTATGCATCACATGATGAAGACAAGCAATAATAATGTTAATAATGATAATAAAACAACAACCAAAACAACAATGGATATCGGTCTAAATAATAACATTGTCATTGTTATGTCTACAAGGCACAAACAGGGGTAGCAATTGACGAGAAACTCAAAGGAAGAAATGGAAAGTCAACATCCAAGAACGGACAAGAATGAGATTTGATGTTTGTGCTAATATCTCAGAGTTGTAAATCTGAGACATTTTAATACATGTATAACTGAAGAGAAACTGAAACTAGATCTACATGTCTAGTGCTCTTCCATGCTCACAAAATCTTTTGTGTCAATGTCTGTTTGATGAGACGAGACGAGACGATGATATTCACATTTCTTAGTCAGTTTCTTAGTCTGGCCATAAAATAATAATAATAATAATAATGTGCGATTTATGTAAAGACATGACTATGGGTATGGGAATGACCTGAGGTACATTGTCTTGACAATATTTGCAGTAATCTAGAGGTATTATTAAATAACAAAGATATGGAATAATTAAGCTTACTTCCACCCAATTCTGAAAACATACACACAAAAAAAAAAAAAATGACTACGAGTTCTAAGATCACCAATATTCTTTACTCATTGCACATGCTCAGTTTTTGCTTGCTCTTTCTTCAACTTTGTGGGCTATTTACGTTGGAGACATTGATGTCAGATTGAAAGAAGGATAGTTAATTTATCAAAGTACAATGTAATTTTTTTCACCGATTCCTTGCCCGAACAGGTAGAGTTTGATAATCATTTTGTCCTATATCCTATGCACAAAAACAGTTGCTAAATATAAAACATCATTTTCCTCAAATTGCAAAAACATGAGGATAGGCCTAGAGCCACGGAGAACCGAGCTCACGATTGTCTTTGAGAAATTTTTCAATCCTTTCACTGCCAGGAGTCAGGTGTTATTTTGTTGTTTATCTTCCGTTGAGACAGATTATCTGTGGTCAGCCGTTGAGAATCAAATAGAACTATTGCTACGAAGACAGATCTGGTTTTCCTAAGTTCCTTAAGTTACAACAACCAAATTTTAGAGATTGAACTCATTTGTTCAAGGCATCTCTTTGTTCGAGTCCTTATGGACAGTAAAAAAGAAAAAAGTGAAATCCCAAACATTATCTCTCCAAGTCTCTATGCAGAGAATGCGCTTTATTATTTTCATTGAAATTTAGCTCAGTTGCCATCAAACAAAACAGGCAATGAACACTGTATGCACCTTTTATGCAATTTGCTTGTTTTTATTTTTAAAAAATTATGTGATATCTCAATATAAGATAATCACCTTACCAATCAAAATTCCTTTGTTACATATCAGATCAGTATAACTAACAACGGTCAGTTTTTGCACAGATAGGACACTTGGCATTCTTAGGGTTAATTGTCAGGCAAGAGTTATCAATTCTTAAGTGCTACCCTTGTTCTCGCTTCAAGGGTTACTCAACCTTTGAGATCTCGCTAAGCCAAGAGCCCATCCTGTAGTGGGAAACTAGTGATCTGGCATAAGAAATGTTAGCCTATGCAGGGAAGGAGTGACAGACATGTCGACAAAGAGAGAGATAGAGCAAAGACAGTGAGTAGAGAAAAAAGTAACTGAGATAAAACCAGAATGAAAAGAGAGAATGAGAGAAAATGAGGAAGAGAGAAGGGTAATATTAAGAGAGAGAGAGGTTGAGAGGGTGTGAAATAATGAGAGAACGAGGTGGAAAGAGAAAAAGATAAAGCAATTAAGAAAAATAGAAAGGGTCGGGGGGAGAGTAAAAGTGAAAAAAAAAAAAAAAAGGAGAGAAAAGAGAAAAATCAATAAAAGAAGCAAGAAGAGGAAGGAGAGAGAAAAAGTGAAGGAAAGTGAGGAGAAGAGGGAAAAAAAAGAGATAGAGAGAAAGTTTCAAAGACAATGTAGGGGGTGGGAGAAAGGGAGAAAGATAAAGAAACAGTGACTAAGACTTACAGGGTAGTAGAGAGGGGAAATAAATAATGGAGAAAGAATGGAAAGAGAGAAAGTTGGAGAGAAAGAGAGAGAGAATGAAGGATAGAGATAGCCTAAACAGGAAGAGAAAGCCAAAACAAAGGGACACTAACCAATGGTCAAACACACAGTGTGATTAGAACACACGATTAAGGACAATAAAATAAGAGGTAATAAAGAATGGGAGAAAGAGGGGGAGGGAGGGGAGGGGGTTGGAGAGGGGGGGAGGGTGGGGGGAGGGATTTATCACAGGAGGAAACAAGAAAAACTAGTATCAGCCAGTAAGGGATTTTGCCTTATACAATAAGGCTCAATATGTAGAGTGTCCCATTGGTCCAACTCTGTCACTGTGCAATGGAAGTCGCTACGTTGAAAAAATGGGAGAAAGAGACAGAGAGGGAGGGGGAGGTGGGGGAGGGGTTTATCACAGGAGGAAACAGGAAAAACTAGTATCAGCCAGTAAGGGATTTTGCTTTATACGGTAGGGCACAACATGTAGAGTGTCCCCTTGATCCAGCTCTACCACCGTGAAATGGAAGTCGCTATGTTGATCACCCCGTGTGAGTGTCCGGCATATCTTCTCGGTTGAAGGCTGAGCTGTTGCTATTGTATTGCCATCAGAATAGCTGGTCTTGACAACTTGTAGCCCGATCTCTCCACTGCATCGCTGCAGCTGTATCAAACACGCAGCGTATAACCCATTGACTGGGGCGGTGAAGACGCCAGTTTTCTTGCAGAAACAGCCATCTCTGTTCCCAATTACTATGTCATAGCCAGTGATAATTCTGTCCTTGACATCTGAGTACCAGCTGAATACAGAGGCACTGAACGGAACCGTAGATCTGACACTTTTGGTTTCTGTTTGGATTAAATTTATGCGAAATCAAAATGACTACTCCCTTTTGTTTGAGTGTGTGTGTGTGCGTGTGTGTGTTTGTGTGTGTGTGTGTGTGTGTGTGTGTGTTATTACATGCTAATCCTTCTTAGTTACAGTAACAAACATGGTTAGACAAAATTTGAAAAGAACTTTGTTGTTCATTCGTTTATATTTGATCATAATTACTATAACTTGGCTGGCAATAAAAGTAAATTAACAATAAATAAATAAAAAATAAATAAATAAATAAATAAATAAATAAATAACAAAAATGAAATAAAAATTAAATTAAAATTTTAGCCCCTCATTGACGTGCTACCTCTTTGCACATACTATTAGGGCATAGTTTTTTCTTTTTTCTTTTTTAACAGAAATAATCAAGCAAAAATTAAAAACAAAAACAAACAAACAAAAAAAAAAAAAGGTGCCCTCATCCTGCACCATGGATTTAAACACTGTCAATCAATGTGTCTTTTCCTTGGGGGGGGGGGGGGGGGGGGGGGAGGCAATTTTTTT
>JBCAUA010079272.1:0-10803 GCA_038406235.1 Peronia verruculata | reverse complement strand
AGAGAAAGAGGCGCAAAAATAGGCCCAGATAGACCCCCGGGTCTAGCTGCACCAGTAGGCCCAAATAGCTGGCGCCTAATCTCTGATCTCATTAGACTTAGAGCACAGTCTAACATCATTTTCAAATCATCTAAATGATCCTAATGTTTATTTTTTTTACACCATAATTGATTCAAAACATACACTTCCAATTTTTAATTTTTACATCATCACTGATAAATCAATACATGCACAAGGCAAGAGTATCTTATAAGTTTAAAGATACCACTTCTAAGAGAAAATTAGGTAGAAGTTTTACACTAGACATTTTCTTTCATAAATAAATATGCACAATGTTTACATGTTACTTCAGAAGTTACTTCGTATTTGTATATTGTATCTTACATGTCAATCTCTTCTAACTATACAGAAAAAAAAAAAGAAATACTTGGACACAAATATAACTTGCTTTTTCTCTTATACACACAATTTCCTCAATCATTCCTGTCATGCTTCTCTTTAGTCCACTTTGCTTCTCAGTCAAAATGGAGAGCCTGGCTACGTCAGGTAGAAAATTCCATCAGCATACACAACATTTCAAATAAATTAACAAAAAGAAATTTCTGAACATTTCAAAAGAACTGTATCAGTCCCTTTTGAAAATTACATGTGAACGTAATTTTTCAGGTTTGTGAAAATGGAAAATTCAAAGAAGGAATAAACTGAACAAACTCACCAAAAACTTCCAATTCAAGAAGAAAAAAAGAGAAAAAAAACTTTACTCAGGTTTTTTATGCAATTTTTATTTCATCTTGTTACTGCCTTTGTCACCGGCTATCATGTTCCACCAATTACTGTCTCACTGATAAAAATGGCATAATCTTTTTTTTTTTAATCATTTTTCTCTGCTTGACAAAGTTTTCCTTATACTAACTCAGCCAGCCAGTTCATTGTTGATTAACCTTGTGGCTGTTGAAAGATTATGGGGAAGAAGCAAATTGTATCAGATAATGCTGTAAAACACTTTTCCCGAACATGGCAATGGAGATCTCTGCACAAAATTTTAAAAATCTCGGAATAAATGCCGCTGCTAAGGGGGAGGCTGTGCTAATGCTGAACACATTACCCTGTGTCAAATCTGGACTGTAATTGGTTATCTTCGTGATGTGTAAAATTATGTGTCTCTACTCCCTGTGAAAATCAAAAACTATTGTAACATATTTAAAACCATTTGAAATAAAATCTTAACATCATCTCTTTATATAATAAATTCACACCAAAAAAAAAAAAATATATAAAAAGGCCTTAATGTCACTGTGAAGAAAACCTCAAGCCTTCAACAGAAAGCAAGCCTCCGAACATGTAGAAATTTTTCCTCACTAAAAATAAAGAAAAGAAAAATCATTCTATACACAGTTTTTCACAATCATGAGTTTCGTATACTCTGAAAATTGTCATGCAAGAGATTACGGTTCACTATGAACTGCTGCACTGTAACCTCATTCAAGACAACACAATTCGGGTCATGTTTTTATATATTCATAAATTTTTAATACCACGCCAGAAATTAGAAACTGACAAGCCTTTACTGCCAATCACCACTTGAAACTTGAGAAAGGGAAAATTAGGTTTAATCTCTTACTGTGCCCTGTTTGTATTTAAAAGTCTTCAGGTGAATAAGACTGGAAATAACAAACTGAACCAAACATTCCATTTGTAGTATCTGAGCCTATTTACTTACTCTCACTTGAAATAAAAAGAGCACACAAAGATGCAAATGCAAATAATTTGGTTCAAGTTTCACTTCTCTTTATTCCAAGTGCCTTCACACGGAAATGTGATAGGTTTTCCATATGAGTATCATTTCTCTACTCAAAGGGAGCAGCTTTAACTAATAAATGTCTCTGCATTTTCATAGAACTTAAAACTTCAATCATTTTTAACTAATAATCAGGATTCCTTCATCACATAAAATAAGCACCTGTGCTGGCTTTCTGCTCTACTGTAAACTGTAATCATTTGAAACTAGAGTCCTGTTATCTTTTATCATATACAATCAGAATCCCAAATTCCATGAGTATTTTCTTCAACTCTAAATTGAAATCATTTGCTGCTAAAATCCAGTATTCCTTCATTATACAAAACCAGCATCTCAATTTCTTCAGAAGCTATATTAGCTCACCAGAAAAAGATGCACACACTGAGACCATCAAGTCCTCATTTGCTGATCAAATTCATCAGACGACATAGCGAACTTGCTTACTGTACAAAGAATTTTATTGCTGACATGACTGGTAACTCACAGATTTTCTCTCTATACTCCAATCTCACTTCACTGATGTCTCTTTGCATGGGGCAAAGTTATGTTAAACACACATTCAAAATATTTATGTCTTGCAGCCAGCCAAAATGAGACATATGTCGATTTTTCACCATATGGGGTTTTTGGTATCATGTGGTGAAAACAGTTTTGAGCTTGCTTCATTCTAGCCAGAGATATTGCAGTTTAATGAGATAAGGGGGGATCCCCACAAAAGACCAAAATTCCATGAAAATTGAGTTTAAATGAACGGTCAAATGCATAAATCTACAAACCTACCTCACAAACCCGACTTCAATGAAGGAATATTTATAAATTGAGGCTAAGATCGACATTGCCTTGCTCAGAAATGAAATGTACTTTAGATTTCTCGAATAAAAAAAAAAAATTCAATGTCTGACCACTCCCCCCATCACATTCAAAGCCTGATTTCTCAGTTCTAGCCCAGCAATTTACATCTCATTGGCCGTAAGACATATAGTCAGCTTAAGTTCGGACTGCAGCACAAGAACATGAGAAATGGCAGAAAAAGTGAGTGACTGGGTTTAAATTATTGTAATCTGGAACAAGACATACACAGACGAAAATAGTATTAACAGTAAAATAAAAAAAAAAAAAGTTGGAAAAACAAAAACGACATAAGTATCAGCCATTACAAACACTTCAAACTGCCAAATGAAGAATTACAAGCTGAAGGTCTCTTTTATTTGTCACTCTTAATTTATCAAACCAATTCAAACATCCAACGAAAAAACTGTGAATGATATGGAAAAAAATCAAGCGAGTTACTAGTAATGTCAAACATCTCAGTTCAACCTTACGGAATTGGCAAGCTCATACATGATTCATATTTATTTTTTTTTTTTTTTATTTCCCCTATGATAGTTCCGCTCTGGTATAAAAGCCGAATGTGTTCTCTCCGCTGTAGGCAACGTACAGAAATCCATCTTCATCTTTGTGGTTTTCATATATTTGTCCTATGCTGGCACTGAAAGTAAATGAAATAGTTGAAAGTCAAAATATAATCTTCACCATGAGAATATAAATCAGCAGGACACATGACAAGCTACCCTATTTAGGGATATTATTTCAGTTTAACCAACATAAGCGTCTTTTTTTCATATTAATTTACATGTCAAAAGCCTGATATACAGTCTAGCACAGAAAACTTGAACATGGAATGCTATTATCAATATCAGCCTTGTTAAAATTCATTTCCTTTGAATTATTGGCGGGCATTTCTCAAACTTTCAACACATCAATAGAACACAATGTTCGTTGAAGACAACTAATTCCATTCCTCAGCAGATCATAAATAGAAATCCTCGTGTTCATAGAAAATGATGAGGTTTTTTTCCATTTTTTCCACCCACATGTGAAGAACATGTCACAGTATGAATACAATATTCTGGTCTTATTTGTGAGTACAATCAAGCATGGAAAACTCAAGACTTTTTGGGGACTGAAAAATGTGTTCAAGACCTCCGTAATTTGCGATTTCTGTGAAAACTTTTTTTTTTTTTTAACAAGAGAATAAAAGGACTGCTGAGGGTACATAATAATATGATAACACTAGTGTGGTCTGAGATTGGCCGTATTCTGGGAATTAATGCTCTTTAGTTCATCAACAAGACATCACGTATTGTCTTTCGGCAGCACGTTGTTATCCCATGGCATGGTATGGAGGAGTAGGCTATAATTATTTTTTTGTAAAAGTACAGACACTGTGCATGGTTTAGTCCACCACTCTGCTCAAATAGCACACCACTCCTCGCGGTGATTCATCTTAGATGAGGCCCAAAGTTAGACCTACACTGTACACTGCCTACTCCTACCACTTCCATCTGCCTTTTTTTTTATCACCAATAGCCTAAAGCGAGTAAAGCCAGACAAAAAACTGGACCTGATCTGACTTTCTGGTGCTCTGAGATTGGTAGATAATGATAAAATCATTGCAGTTTCATGGATTTCATTTGAAATACTTTACATGTATTGAGAAATTACTGACCTTGATTGCGGCAATACTTTGTCTATAAACAAGAAGATAGCTTTTTCTGAGGGAAGCTGGATACGTTTGCGAATTATCCACATAAACTGGGCGACCGAGATATCACTGGGCACGAGAAACTTTCTTTTGTCGATGGCTGCAATCTGAGACTTGGGATCTCTTTCAACAATCACCTAGGCAGAAGAATGAAAGAAATTTTGCATTACAATAAAGTAACAAAGCAAATACTATTGTGCTAACATGCAAAAAAAAAAAAAAAAATCAATCAATCAACATTAACATGGTACTGTTCTCATGTAAAGAATTCTAACAATCAAATATGTGTTGTACGTTCTGATATTAAAAAAAAAAGAAAAAGAAAAAAACTCCAACAACCAATACACACAAATATTTTGCGGACATAAAACTCAATCAATAATAGTATGTTTTCCTGAAACAAACAAAAAAAAAAAACCCAGTGTATGAAGTATTGTTTTGACATATGCTATAAAAAACTGTGTATTGTTTTGAGAAAATCTCAAGGATCAACCCACAATATATATACATGTATAGTATTGTCTTGACCTTATCATAAGTACTCCAAAAAGTCAACCAATGCTGTTGTAAGCCATTAATAGCAAATAGTATCATCCTGACAAAATACTTGAAGAACTTCCTTTACAAGTTCATGACTACACTTGTTGCATATGGCTATCATTATTGCTATCTCTCTTCATTCTTTCAGCTTTATCACTTGATAACTTGATTGCTACTATGCTACAGCAATCTTAGACAATTTTAACAGAAAAGAAAAACAGCCGTATTTCTGAATTTTGCAATTTAAGACCTAATTAGGGATTAATATGAATTCTATGTGATAAATAATAGCACATTTTACAATCAGTGCAATTTAAAGTTAACTAATGGTGATGATACTTACTGGAATGCGTTCAGGATATTTAGTCCGAATTTTGCTGGATTCAAGCTTTCTGTGCTCTAAAGAGAGAGAGAAATTTATAAAATACATGTATACTAATTCTGCTACAGGTAATAGCAATGACAGAAGAAAAAAATCTAACACAACAAAAAATAATAAATCTCTTCATTTCTTTGCCGAAGTATAGTAAATGTTATCACCAACATAAAAAGCATAAGGTAGAAAACATTTCCGTAATTCAAATTAATCAAATCACAACATAATTTAGATCATTATATAATCCATCATTTTTCATATACATGTAGTTATGTTTCCCTCATACATCATGGATACACAGTGGCTCTGTGATATGGCGTCTGCTTCAGGGAGAAAACAACTTTTGGTGGTGAGGCCATCCTCCGCTGGGGGATAGAGGGACATAAAGGTCAAAACCTGCCTTTTTTCAGTGACTCAACGGCCCCGAGCTTCCTCTAGGTAGGAAGCCCGATGTCTAGTCTTCTTGGATAGTAGGCTGCGTGCCACAGTCCGGGAAGAATTTCCAAATTTCTACCAATAAAAATTCTCACCAAAATCAGACAGCTCATTAAAGCCGAGATAATCCTACTACAGCTTAGGGTTAAGATCCTCAAGGGACCAGTTTTCACTCCTGATGTGTTTTCATGTTTATTCTTTTTTTTTTTTTTTTTAATTGCCGCATTGCACATGCATGACTTCCCTTGTATCATTTTCTAAGAAATATTACACAGAATCAGCTTTCAAAAAAAAGTTCAAGTTTTAAGTTTTCCCACATTCTTCAAGATTCTTCTCCGAGTAATTCAAGTAAATTTTCAACAATATAACAAAAAGACAAGGTCCAAAAACATGACAATCCAAGCTACCAGACTTATCTAGATCTAACCCATTCATGCAGAGGCTAAGTAGGTCATCACAACAGCTCATTTTGATCACAAAACTTCCTGGAAGGATCTGTCACTGATGCATCCTCCCAATTCTACATTAAGTTTAATTCCCATATTTTTAATATTTGCAGAGGCACCAACTGAGCCAATTTTTTTTTTTTTTTACTGAACTTTTTCTGCGCAACTGTCACAGCCTAACTAGGAAGGTCCGGAAGTATGCCCCTCCCCTCCCCATCCCTGGGAAACTTTTAAAAACAAGGCTTGACATACAACATTTTCAACCATCTTGCTTACATTTCAACACTAGCTTTCATCTAAATAGGGACATTTCTTCAGTTTCTTCCACGGCAAAGATTGTGACACCCATTCAGTACCGGGCCTGACTACATTTTGAAAGCTGAAGTACCAGCGCAAGGGAGATAGTTTGAAAACTCCGGTGGTTCTAGAAAAAAAAATACAAACTTGTTTTGGGGTATTTATAACAGTGAGAAAACAAAAAAATTTAGACTGTACTCGTGCCAACTTCATTACACAGATCTAGATCCCTAGATCATTACTGCTAGGTAATGTTTAGATGTAGATCTGACTTCATCAAATTCAGTGTGACTTTCCTCTTCTACATTATGCTAAAATTTTTGTTCTGTGTCTCCTTTATTACCAGCTGCATATTTCACCCAGAAAACGTATGTTTCTTGATCATAATGTGGTGGTCCCGCACCATCCACTTGTCAGAATGTTCAAAAATTTAATGTGTGATCTTCAAACGATCATAGCTATCAAACGCATCGTTCCAGTAAGGTGAAATTCGGCAATGACTTTCCTTGAGTACTCTAAACCATGTTCTCACAAGATCTAATTGTTAGGACTAGATATCCATTTATAAAGAAAGCAAAAGTAAAGAGGATACATAACGGGCGTTGTGGTACTGAATCAGTAGTAGACGTTATTGGGCGTTGCGATACTGAATGGGGTTAAGTAAAGCCTTTCTCACTGCTGTGGTTTACTTTCTCAAGAGTGGCTAATAACACACTTTCCCTCATTTGAATCCCTAAATAGACTCTGGCCTTACAGGTGACACAGTAAGCGATTCCGCACTCCTTCAGCTTTAGAGTGATAATTCACTGTTTGCATCTTCCTCATCCAACCATTCACAGATTTGACTGTTTCTTTAATGTTCAAACATTCATCACGTTCAACAAAATCAATAACATGCCTTTCCATGTCTCGGTTTTGGAAACGAACCGGTACAATACAAAATGATCACTAAATCAACCAGATGTTTCCATATTGTCAGCCAACTCAAACTGAATGGTTCCTCTGATAAGCATAAGTAGGCAAGACCTAAGGCAGATGCACCTAAGGATGTCACTGAGCGCGCATGAGCAGTTCTGTCATTATATTATACAGGTCATTGGATTCTGATGAGTTTGCGTTCTTCTGTAAAATAATTTATTCACAAAATGTTGGGTGATTCCATTCCATAAATGGTGATTAGGTTATTTTTCTGAGACTTTCTCTTATTTCACAGACTTCCGTTATTTTCTATATTTGGTCTGTTTTCTCTCAGCATACTCATAAATGCAGCGAAAACTGGTCCCACCCCGATACTTATACTTAAATTAAGCATGTAACACTCAGGCTAAACAGATCCCATGACCCGAAAGCAAAATAACACTAAACAGATCTGTGTCAGAATAGCAAGAGCCTTGAAAACATTGACATCAGACTCAATCATTTCCCCTTTTTTCTATAGTCTAGAGATAAGATTTAATTAGATCTAGATGTGCATTTTTATCACCAACCTGAGCAAACAAGCTCACTGGCTGTCTTTGCAACTTAAGGGCGTTTCACATGTAGCTGTATGCGGCAACGGCACAGTGGCGGTTTGCAGAAGTTGGCATTCACATGATTGCAGTGTTTGGGAGCGAAAGCGTATCCCATGCGACCATCGAGTTTTAGGAATATTAGTGTCAAATATATGTGCTTATTCTCTGCATCCCTATCTATACTTTTGATTGCACTAAAAATTACGGCAAATAAAGCCAAAGAAATTGTTGATGTTATAAAAGCAAATAATAATGTTGAAAAAAAATATAAACATGAGCGCAGATACAGAAATTTTATTTTTTTTTATTTTAAAGTTTGACACCATTAATTTGACAACATAAAACACATTTATTTTTTCAAAAGTACCAGTCATTGTGTCGTCTCCCATTTGTTGTGCTATGCTTGTCCAGATGTTGTTTTTCAACACTGTGTCCTTGTTTTGTGGTAAGGCGGTGTCATACAACTATGGATTTTGCCGAATGAATTCGATAAGTTATTTTTATAAATTTTAGTTGAAAACTGCATTTTACTCACTAGTGGTGATCAATGAATATCAGACAGCTAGACTCTAGATCTACAATCTACACTTGCAATGCAGCAGGAAAACACACCAACACAACTGCTAGGCCTGGTGTGTCCACATGTTGGGCCTAGATCTATTGTGTGTGTGTTTGTCTGCCAATCCTCTCGACCACCTCAAGGCAGGCCTGGGCTAGATAGTAATAACAATAGTCATAGAAAGTATTTACGCAATGCTTATCCTCACCAGATGAAAAGATGGATTTTTTTTTTTTTAAATATCGCAAAAGTAAGGGTACTCGCGAGCATTTAAGACTAATTCTGTGGCACTGATTTCAAAAATGGTCTTCTTTTTGAGATCCATCCAATATTTTAAAATTTTGTCAATCCATTTTTGAACCTCCAGTAGCAGAAGCCGCGGCGGTGTCAACAAAAGTCGCTCCTCGGAGCAGTCAGTGAAACACCGCAACAGTTCTGCAACGGTTTCCGCGGCGGTGTTCCGTCTTATGAGAACAGCTAGAGATCAAACAGAAAGCAGCGGTTTTCAAACACAGCCGACAGACTTTTTCCGTCGCCGCACACTGCTACATGTGAAACGGCCTTTAGAAGGCCAGCTTCACAATTCTGAGGGGTGAGGACAGGTAGGATTCCTCTTTGCATTGCACTCTACCCAATGGGAGGTCTTTTCTTTGCTTTTCAGTTTAGGGATTATTGATATATTTTGAAAGCTCCATATGCACAGTGCTACAAAGTTTGTCTGATTGAAATGATCTTTCATGACTGTAGTAACAACCCTCTTATTACATAAAAGATTTTAGTACAATGATTATCCCTTTTTGAAAATATTTTTTGCCAGTGAAAAAGGAACAAATAAAAGGCACAAAATATTTGAAATGTTGGATCCACTTCAGGTGAATGACGAGCCAATGGCTTACCTATAAGGCGAGGTTGTTGCATTTGATAAGAAGGCTTTTGTCCTGGGTGTTCCTGTGGCACAGTGATAGGCTTGTGTTGAAAGTGACTAGATGGTGGCCGCTGCTGCTGCTGTTGCTGCTGCAGGTGCTGGTGATGGGGGAAATGCTGTTGTGGCTGAGGATGAGGCGGTGGGTGGTAGGGTGGTATCTGTTGGGGCTGCTGTTGAGAAAAACATTATGTCAAGTTCAAGCCATCGAAAGGGTTAAAAAATACTACCACTAGTAATGATATTAATATTAACAAGCATTTCCACAGCATTCACTTCTATACAGAGCAAGCTCTACATGCTTTACAATCAATCATTACCCAACAAAGCCACAGGAGACATTCCTGTATTCTCCTCAGCCTCTCTGGAAGCATATACACAGCTGCCAGTCAAGCACTCAGATCTTTTTCAGTCTCATTCTTTGTCTATAGTCAAGTACTTATTTTAGCCTGGGTCGGAGACAGAAAATGTGAGCTAATTATCTTTCCCAAGGACAAATCCAGTCCGAGGACTGGACCTGTTAGCACTGGAGCCAGAACTTTTTATCCTAAATACACAACCAATCATTCCCTAAGGTCACCAACACCACATTTTGGCACAGAAGAGCTGCGGCTAGGCATCTGACCATATACAGCAGGCATCAGTAGCTGGTTTTTCTCCCCAACTAGGACAAGAGCACCAAATACCAAAGAATCACATTTTTTTTTTTTTTTTCTATTGATATTTATTTTTATTCTTATAAAACAGTTAAAGAAAAAACTTGTCAAGCTGTTGAACTGGAAGATCTTGCAACAATTTTGAAACAGCATACACACAAGACAAAAATGTCAGACAAAATGGTGAATGGATATTTCAATGAGTAGCTGGTCAACATCCATACCAGTTGTATAAAGAATAATCCAGTAAATTTAGATGGACAGCTGAGTGGATAACTGACGAACAGGAAATAAATACAAAGATAAAGTAGACCATGAGGACTGGGAGGATGATAGAGAGAAAGACAAAGAAGAGAAAGACAGAGAATAGTTGAAGGGTTTCGGGGCAAAACACATCAAAGGCCATTTTTGGAAATTTTGAGTTGTATCCCTCAAAACTATATGGTAAGGACTTCCCTTTTCCCCAAAGGCCACTTATCCTTCCCGAAAGTCTTCAGAAAATTCTAGTTTTTAACGATAAATTACTAACTACTGGAGAACAAATTGCCATTTTTCTTTAACTCATTCTATCCGAGCTACGAGTTATCTCATAACGACTACTGATCCGGGCTACGAGATAACTCGTAATGGTTATTCCAAATGGGCTTTCGCCTATTTCTACTTGCGAACTGGTAAATACGAAACTGCGGCTGTCCTAGCACTACGTGGGCATTGCAAT
>JBCAUA010079261.1:0-10804 GCA_038406235.1 Peronia verruculata | reverse complement strand
TTTTATATGTTTTCATTATTGCCCTGAAGAAGAGTCAAGTTGACTCGAAAATTTGGCAGAGACCATCACAATCAATTTATAGATTTCTGTGTTATTTGTTTTTCTTGAATTGTTTTTGCTAGTTGCAGGTCTGACAGTTCTATTATATTTTATAAAATGATAGCAATGGTGTGAATTGAGATAAACTACTTTTAACAGCCTTTGGTTGGATATTCATTTTCTTTAACCATGCATAATATTTAAAACTGAATGGGTAATACATTCAGAATTCCTCGTATTTCTGTTCCATTAAAAATTCTTAAAACAGACCCTTTACATTTGAAATTACATAACATTTTAAACTACAGTCGAGTCCGCACAAACCGGACTCTAATAATTCGAATTTCTGATAATTCGAATAAAAATCAAACAACTGATTTTTTTCCTCTTTGTGCCCATTACATGCATCTTGCATAATTCAAAGCCATCGTCATGAGCTTCCTTTAAATGGAACCGGTCAGTGCTGTCACAAAGGTAAAAATCGGCTTTTGTTCTCTCCACGTGGTTCCTACCCAAAGTGGAAAACAAAGGAGACAGCGTCGCAGATGGGATGAGAGGGATTAGGCAATGGATTTACATAAATGAGAAAGGCAATGTACGAGGAGCAGAGATGCAGTGCGACAGAGCAATCGATCGATAATGAATTATCCTCACTGATCCTTACAGTGCACCAAGTAGACACAGTCAAACACATGCGTGTACAGTACTAGGCTACAGTATTACGATACATCTTGTGCAAGCAACCCTATAAGGCACTGCGCCTGTGTTACGGTTATACATTTGGGTCTAGTCAGTTTCTACATCGCACTCACTCTTTCGCTTGACTAGTTTTATTTTATAGAGTAGATCTAGATCTATATGATGGCTTCCTCAAACCCGTCGAAGAGAAAGATGATGACTCTTTCCCTTGAGCTGAAAATTATGGCATTTCCCAAATACACGGACCACAATATTAAAAAATTGGGAGCATGTGGATAAAGTGACTGACTCCATAGGTCATTCGAGTTGTTTCCCTTGTTGCAAAAAAAATTAAAAAATGGAAGACAAACTCTCGTAAATTGAACCCATTATGTTGGTCCCCGCAAATTCGATTTAAGCGGACACCACTGTATTTGTCTGATTTAAATGCATTTTGCTATGACTTTTTATCGATATACACATAATAGTATGCTCTACCAGGTTTTAGCAGTATACAATATATTTATTATTGAAATATCAAATACATCATGATAAGGGCAGCAGGTTCGGTTCTTACACCCAGCCAAATTTGTGCTATTTTGGCATCTGGCTAAAAATTTCCATGGCACATGCAAGATATTTTCCATCAGACTTACCTGTCTTGAGGAGAAGCCAGTAGCCTCTAGCCAATTGATATGATACTCTAACACACTGGTCACTTGCTGCTGTAAAACAAAAAAAAACTCACATTACTGACAGTTAAAACTTTGACTATTTGCTTGTTCACTCAGACTAATTAATAATTTTCAGTGAACACTGTGCAAAATTTACACATCATTCTTGGAAATTGGGATTTCATGGCTTCATATGGCTTTTAATTGCGAGACTGGCAACAACATTTGATTTCAATTTGTTGACAGGATTACATAGCTATAAGAGACAACAAAGACTGCAGGGAAACAATATTAAAGAGGGAAGGGGAATGAAAGTAATTGTTTTACCACTTTTACATATAGACTATATAACCATTTTCCATTGAATTTGACTGTATTCAAACAAGAGGAAAACAATGAAAAAAGAACTACTTTCTCAAACGGACGCTTTGGCAATGCTGCCATCTTGGATTTTGGCTTCTCCAATACGAATGAATTTGAAACCTATCTCCTCCATCAAATATCAATGAATCATACTGAAACTTAATCAACGTTTTGTGTGGCATATTATCTAAAAAGCTAAATATTTTCAACTCTTCATGAGCAAAAGAAAGTTTGGTAGAAAGTTTTAAAAATGCCATGAAGTGAAATCTCAAGTTTCACCCTATTTTCTTCACAAAAATCTATGGAATGGGCCGCATGTAAATATGTTTTGTGGTGTTATTGTGATAATGATGTTCGCCAAATCTTGGCAGAATTGGCTCAGAAATAAAAAAGTAAATTGTAAAAGTGACATAAAAAAATCAGGTTTTGAAAAAAAAAGTGTTCAAAGTTCTTCTGTATGGGAAATATTGACATGAGAAGTTTTCTATTCAGCATTTAGCCTCAAAGCAGCCTTTTTTTTTAAACACACTAGCCCTCTGCAGACTTCTGTGTCTTTATTTTGCCTTTGCTGGCTTTTTACATCTATCTTTTCTTGGAAGTTGCTCCCTACATCCCCCCCCTCCCCCCCCCACATCATATAGGCTTCCAACTTTGGATTTTTGAGGGCCTATATGTGACCTCCATATATTTTTGTCAAAAACAAGAGTGTCTTGACCGTTCCTATGCCAGACAGGCTATCCAGTGCTCTAAAGTAGCAAACGTAAAAGAAAATTTCACGCTTTGTAAGAGGTGGAAGTTCATTTTAAAGCACCTCATGAAAGCTTACATTGATATTGGGTGTAATGGTGAAAGGTATCTCAGGCATTGAGCTCAAGATATTGCTAGAAGAGATCATAATCAAGCATTTCATGCATCTTTTGCCTGTATTCGGTCAAACAGTGATGATCTGTATTGCATATAACGACCAGAGGTGGCCAAACTGATTAACAGTAGGCTGGGACAACCATTGAATGAACAACGTAAAAAATGCTAGAGTGGATATATCCACTTTTTAAAACTATTTTAATATTCAGAAAAATCAGGATTTTGAAGAGTACACAAAAACTCAATATTGAATTATTTCAGCAGATGCCATATTTCAGGACGCCCCTGAAAAATAAAATAAAAATAGAGAGAAATGACAAACCTGATTCATGTGTGCCACTATATGTAAAAGTGGTGGTGTGCCCTCAGTTTCATCATTCTCTGCTGCACTCTGCTCTGTCGCTGGATCTGAAGTATTTGCAGAGCTGGGGTGTGCATTTTTAGGCTTCAAGCGTCCAAAACAGAACTTGCACCAGCTCTGAGCATTGTTGGCATGCGGCTGAAATTATGATGTCTCAAAAGTGATTTTTGTTTGTGATATGACATATCTTCCCATCTTAAAAATCTAAGTGTACAAACAATATGACCTAATTAGGCATTAAGAGACCACTCATTTCTGCAGACAGAACTGCTCTGGCAGAGAGAAGTGAGACAAAGAGAGAAGGGGGGGGGGGGGGGGGGGGGCAACTTGCATAAATTCTGGTGGAAAGAAACTGAATAACAAATCATTTAAGGAGACAATACACACAGAAATGTGAACAAATATAAAATTTGTATCAATCCCAGCAGTTTAATTAAGAGAAATTGTTCAAGTATCCGTAGAAGACATGACTGAACACAACCAATGAACTAGTCAGTGCTTAAAATGGAATAAGCCTTTCTCTCCAAGTCATCCTATTTAGGTGAATTACCAGGCTGGGAGTGGATATGGATATCTTCTGTTGCTTCACTAAGGCTCTGTACTGGATCAATTTCTGTGAATGAGTTGGAAAAGTCATTAGACAGTACACAGAAAAATAAACAGCAACAAGGCTCTTACTCAAGGTCTATTGGCTGATATTCCTGAGAAATACACAGAGACTGGGAGAAGTATCAGTAAAGTCCCCTATAATACGAATATACTTTTAACACACAGGTATTTAACATGATGTACAAGAACTTCAGCAAATTTCAACTAAGTCATAACAAATTTTTCTCTTGTCTATGACGACCACATGCTCTGCACCATATTGTTTGATATTTCAGTATAACAATCCTCTCATACTTTATATACATTCTTCCTCTCTCTCTTCCAGTTCCTAGCTAAATATTCAAACCATAGACTTATTATTCTAAACCTGCTGCTGTGAAGCAAAAAAAAAAAAAAAAACTCATTTTGTTTTGCCTTTTTTGTTCTGAATTCAGAACATTACCAATGGGAGATGTTCATCTAAAGCCAATGTCAAAATACAGGATAACAATATTGATCTATCACAGTTAAGAAGTGTAAAAAGTGGCAAGAGAATATTTGCTACAATTCTGAAGTGACTCACAATGACTGCTTCCCAGAAAAGTAATCCTCCTGCTCAAAACATAGTTTTGTTGGAGGGGTGGTGGGTTCCCCACGGTGCTTCCTTTTTTTTTTTTTATTATAATAAATGGACTACTTTAATCTTTTCCACCGAAAATGGCATGTCTAAATTAGTGGAACACAGTGAAAAAAAAAAAAAAAGGACTTTCTTGAACGGCTGCCATCGTGGATTTTGACATCTCTAAAATGGCAAACTTTGAAACCTATCACTCTCATCAGCCAAATTTCATGGGAACTGAATGGAACTTGGTCAAAATACTGTTTGGCATAATATCTACAAAGTTACTTATTTCCAGCTCTTTGTATACGAAACGACATTTTCTAGAAATTTTTGAAAATAGAATGTAGTGAAATTTAAAATTTCGTCTTTTTTTTTTTTTTTTATACTAAAACCTATTTTACTCCAAAACTTACAAACAGAATGGGCAGCACAGATGTATGTGATTTGGTTTTGTTGTCAAAATTATCAGAACACCTGTCTTACCTGTCTGAGAGCAGCAAATTCTGCTACTTGCAGTCTCTGCCAGGACATGGGAGCTTTCAAATTCTGTGGCACTGGAAGCAAACCTGCAGGCTATATATTCCCAAAAATAAGCAAAAACATATAAATAAGCAAGACATGCCAATGTCATGGAACTAAGATATAGTCAAATATCATTATATCTCTGGAACAATAATCAACATGGAATTAAAGATGAAATACAAGGATCAGCTTTACTGAAACATTAACAAAAGAAAAATATTTATTATAATCATTGGTTACGTTAAAATGAACTCGAGTTAGATTTCATGAATGGCACAAAATTTCATTACAATTTTTTCAATTAAAAAAAAAAAAAAAAAAAAATCTTATTCTGTTATCTAAAAGCACCTAGATCTATATGTGTAAATTTATCTCTAACATAATGGAGGGAAGGCATTTTTTCTTTTCTCTGAGAATATGTATCATGAATTGAATAGCCAACTAAAGTCTTGGCAGCTCTATGGCAAATTCAGTCTGCACACCTCTGATACTTTGACAGTCTGACGGGTTAAGAATGCACTTGTATCCAAATCTGCCACAACAACTTTGGGACAGCCCATTGCCTCTTGTCTGAAACATGAAACATTCAAGCTTAAGGGTGGATGTAGGTATTAAGAGTGATTATTTAAAATGCTTGAACCAAGGATTTTTTTTATGCTTCAAATTCGGATTCAGCATGTCCAAATTAGAGGAAAAGTGTGAAAAAATTGTTTATTTTGCATCTGGTTGCCAAGACAACTCCAGCATATATAATGGATTCTGTGTTTTGAAAATTAGCTATTTTCAAAAAGCCTGTTTTCAATGAAATTGTCTGAAATACATGAATAACACAACTCTATGTAAAAAAGATAAATACATTTGTTTTTATTCATATGCCATCTAATATCTGTTATAAAATTATGAAATATGTAGACTCTATATTAATGATAAGTTTTTCTCAATGTTCCACCACATATCCACCTTTCCTTCAAAAATGGAAGCAAATATTTTTTTTTTTTTTTTTTAAAGGATGCATATTACTGAAACAATGCTAAAGAGAATGTGTACTCAAAATTTGAAGACAGATGGTTCAGAAATAAAAACCTCTTAGGAAAAAAAAAAAAAAAATGGGGAAAACATGCACATTGCAACCGAATTTTAATAATCTCTCTACAGTCTTTTAGTGGTGATAGGTTGGTGACATTCTGGGACATAGTGAATACATTTCTGGCCCCATCCATTATTTTTCAGGTATCAGAAGAGGTCAAAGTGTCTAAAAACAGCAGAGGCTCAATTTTGATATTTTAGTCCCAAAACCTCATTTTCAGGTCCCATACCCTTCCCTTAACTGCTTAAGGAAGAGAACCTACACTATATTATAAAAGATGCAGGTTCTGTTTCTCTCTGTCAAGACTGAAGTCAAAGCGTACTGAGTCTAGATCTTTATGGAGGTAACAGGGGTTAGATCTCTGTATCTCCAGCTTGAATTGGAGGCTACAAGATAAGCTTGCAGGAGCGCATGGAGATGCACCATAGAAGTCCTTTTCTCAAAATGAACAAAACATAGGGCAGTATGTGAGACAATCCAGGCAGAAATAGTGTCAATAACAAAGACCTAAAATAGCTAAAATTTCAGATACGATCAAGAAACACCATGTTACATGTCATTCAAGGCTGGAAGTGCCAAATGACCTAATGGCCAACTTTTCTTTTTTTAAATCAACAATATGACATCAGCCTTGGATTTCTTGTAATAAATTGCAGCAAAAATAATTTATTTAGATCTTCTTCCATAACACTATTTTTTTCTTTTGTTAATAATATAAACTGCACAGACACTTTTCATGTTTTTTTTCCTTTTAAATTTCATGTGCAGTTACTAGCCTCTATGTTATACTGAGTGCCTTTTAAAATAGGGCAATTCCATAAAATCATCAACCGAAGGGGTGAAAATTAGATCTGTGTACATGTCATCAAAATTGTTTTATTTCTTGTCAATGATGATCAAATGCATCCACTATAAACATTTTTTGAGGTGAATGCATAACATGATCATTTTGAAAGTTGTGTGTCAAAGGAGATTGTGCTGGCTCTGTCATGAGAGTAGAAAATTGACACTCACATGACTGGTTCAAATATTCTAATTAAATGAGTCAAACTATTTTTTTTTTCATTAAATGAATCTTCTTCTTTATGTTGTAACACTGGACGTAAAAGTGCACTATCATTATAGTTTGTGACCCTTGTATATTACTGAGGGCAACAAAGTTGCATTAAGTTACAAAAAAAAAAAAAAAATTATTAAAGTTTCCTAGTTTCTACATAAAAAAAATATAAATGGAAGATAATATATATCTCAAGTTCTTAGTAACTAATTCATGAGAGCAGCATATACCAAACATTTGATCTGAACTTCTCTTTCATAGATATTGTATGGCAACTGCTGCAGCATATTTATTTGTAACTAACATAGCATACTCAATAATAAACCATTTTGTTGACTTTATAGTTAGTTCTATCTGACTAATATTGTCTAAAACACTCAGTTGTTATGCCATTTTATTTTACGTGCATACTGTTCATTATGCTGGTTATAATTCAATATTCAGCAGAAACTGATAGATCTTGTTAAAGCTCTGAAAATCTGTTGTCAACATCATTAATTACTTTACATCAGCAGCATTAGTTTTTGAAGTTGGAGTTCACTTTAAAATATATAATAAAGAGTAACTATATTCAGATCTCGTTGTTGTCCATGATAAAAAAACAATAATATAAGCTACCTAATGGCTAAACTAATTATGTTTTCATTTGCCCTTTCTGGAGGCCAAAATCAGCTTAAGAAAAAAACAAAAAAAAAAAACATGACCATTGAACTTGCATGCATGAGGAGAAAAGACAACAGATGAAGGACCAGAACAAAGAGCAGCAGAGAATTAGGAAACTCAAATGGAACTTTAACTATAGTTTGATAATTGAAGCCTGGGTGACAATGAGAAAAGTAAAGAATGAGGAGCCTTATGTTTCAGCATTTGGAAGCAAGCAGGCACTTTGAAAAACAGAGAAGATCTCCCAGAAAGTCAGCAGAAGACGGCTGCTCAATTGAGGAACTGTCAAACATGTCTGTACCCCAATTAAAGAGAAAGAGAGGAAATGAAAAGGAAGCTTCAGAAATTGACAAGATTGTACAACCGACTACAAGATCCTATAAAATGATACAGTTTCTCGGCAGTTTCCAGGAAAAATGGATTTTATCTTGTGAAGATAGATGGAAGATTGACAGAAATATTGACTGGAGACAAACAATCTCGTATCAGGTGTGATGGAAAATAGTCATTTTCCTGACAATATTCTCTGATCTCCATAACAAAGTGTGAGATTGTTGCTATGAGGTGCTGCTTGGGAGACAGTAAAATCTGCAAACATTTGGCAGAGTTTTTTGTACATTACATAAGGACACATAATGATATAATTTTCTGTGCATAATTATTACCAAATTTGAAGAATGTTGCATCAGTTACCAACATATGTTATGTCAATTACCCCTATTGGCCTATTTGTTTGCTCTAATGTACAACTAATAAACAGTTTTGAAACTTTGAAATTCTATATATATATATTTGTCTTCTATGGTACATTTCAAAAGTGAGGAGAATAAAACATCTCCATAATTGAAACCATAATAAAAATTCTCCATAATTCAGAGAGATTTATGTGCAATTTGTGTGTTCTCATTTTTCATTTTGTCCATGTTGCATCAGTTACCAATAAAATTATGGCAAATAACTAACTGATGGATAAAAAAAATCTTAGCACTGTGTTTGAAGGCAATGATGCTCACAGTCACGACACACAACTTTGAGCTTGTCCCTGTAACTATATGACTTAAATTTAATCCCGCTACATGTTGCATCAGTTACCCATAGAATTGCCCAATAAGCATAAGAAACGTGAAAAAGCAAAATTCTGATTGAATTTGTCCATGACACCTATATCTATCTGCTTATCTGAAATACATAATTTTTTTTACTGCCAATCTGCTTTCATCTGCCAAGAGCAAGAGAGCAAAATTCTTTTAACAATTATTTCTTGTACGTACTTGTACGTATACAGAGTCTACTTACACAGGCTATGAAAATTCTACAAAAATATTACCAATGTACACACAAGAAAAAATTCACTCTATCCATAAGCTATTGAGATGTATGCTACTTATGTGAGGACAAGTGTTTTCTTAATATTTCAATGTATGTAAGATTTGTGCAACTCTTTTACCTATACACCATACAAAATAACTAACTATGTGAATAATAATCATTAGTGACAGCATTCTTTTTTTTGACTGTGGGTAAAGTTCACAAAATGAAAGGCCATAAAGGGTAGATATTTATGGACATCAATACCTAAATAGAGCAAGCTGTTTAGGAAAATATAAAACACTGCACAAGTGCATAACACTTAAGGCACAGGGAGAGAATAAAATAAAGATCATAATGTCTTGAAACTAAATGGAATAGTGTTTTTTCGTACTCGGGTATGCCCAGGTCTGCAGCTCTTGGAGACTACAGAAATTCAGGTGCTTTGTGATCCTTTGATTACAAGAGAAAATGAAATCTGTGTTATGACATGGCCAGCACAATGTTGTCTACAGTTGGTCAATGTTGGTCTAAGTGTAAACTGGCAATGAGTGGCTCTGGTTGAGGCCTGTATTCCATTATATTTACTCTGCACATGGGTTTCTTGAGCTTGAGAAAGCATCTTTTTTTAATTCACTCTATTACGCAAGTGCCAGTTCTCATGCCTTATGAAATGAAACAATTAGCCTAGATCTAGATCTAGATCTGGTCTATGATCAGAGACCCGATGGCCCAGTGATAAAAATTTGATCTACAGACTACAGTCTAGATTCTAGTACATTTTGCAGAAACGATTCCTGAATGAATCTCGATCTCGATCTAGTCTAGATCTAGATCTAGATAGATCTAACTAATCTAGAATCTAGATCTAGTCTATCTGAACTTGAGTTTGTAGCAAACTGGATTCTAGTGATCATTTTTTGGCGATTGTCAAGATTTCCGCGTTAAATTCCGACTGGCCGAGGGTCTCATACACATTAGCGTTAGGGAGGACCTTGCACTGGTCGAGGGTCCCAGCAGGTTAAGCCAGTGGGGTTGTTGTATTATTTGGTGCATATAAACTGAACCTGGGGTAACAAACGAAAAAGCGCTGGCTTTCTCTACATAAACTAGTATCGGAATTTAACGCGGAAATCTTGACAATCGCTTTTCTAACGGCCTCCGCATTTACTTAAATTGCTTAATAAAATCTCACTCTAAAAATGGCTTTTAGATCTAATCTAGACTCGAGTCTAGATAGATCTAGATAAAATCTAGAATCTATAGATCTACTATATCTAGAATATAGATCTATATCTATCTAAATCTAGACTACTCTAGACCAGATCTCGTTGCATGTCCACCGAATAAAAAGAAAAAAAAAAAAAAAACTCACCGGACCCTACGTAGATATTCATTTCCCGAAGTTGGTGGAATATTCAGATCGAATTCAGCGTTATCAATTTCCTCGACGGCAAAGACCTGTTCACTGGGAGGGTCACTGTCACTGTCGTCCATTCTGAACAGAAACGTAGTCCCCCCACTTTATATTTCGTTACCATAAAATTAGACCTGGTTATCTTTTTAGTGTTTTTACTCGCTAAACCATTGTTACGGTGTCCGTGCAGAACAGCTAATTCTTTTAACAAGTTTGACCACGCAGCAACCTGAGCAACCTGTGAATGTGGTCGGAGATGGGAAGGGGGATGTTGGGGGGGGGGAGTGAGTAGGCTACAATCTCCACCCCTGCCTTTAAACTGGTCTCTATTCGGTGCAAGACAAATCATTTTTTTTTTTTTTTAGTCGAACAAGTGAAGATAATTAGATGTTATTCGAAAACACACACATTATCACATGTGTGCATGACTCTCGTTTTGGAGGTAACAATTTTTTTTGTTTTGTTTTTGCCTTCTGGTTTTTATGAGCACATGAAGAAGGCTCAGCATAAACAGGCTTATGTTGTTAATGTTATTACACATAAAGATATAATGGATTTCAA
>JBCAUA010079260.1:0-24596 GCA_038406235.1 Peronia verruculata | reverse complement strand
ACGTATATTTAACATTGAAGCTGTGGTGGACCTAATATTTCTAATACCAACAATGGTCACATTGTGTTTCAGGGGAGCAATGGAAAAAAAAAATCTGGAAGAACAAGAGATGAGTGCATGAAGCAGCGAATGGAAATAGCAAGTCTTTGCTTTGGATCTATTGGCTCTCGAACGGCATTTTTTGGATTGCTGCCCCCCACGGCATTAAGCAATTCTTCCATTGTGCTAGGGCACATGCGAAAATACGCAGAGTATTTTTGTCAATCTATTTCCAAATGTCTAACTAAATGGTGGAATGCGCCGTGCTGTTTTCACTGCTGATTTATGAAATAAACCCAACAGCGTCGTCTTTTTTGTAGGTTTAACTTGGCTGTTAATAAACATATCAACAATGCATCAGTTGTATTGATCTCTTCAGCAAGAAGAGATAATATTAATTGCTGCCCCACCATATTAAGTGTGAGAGGAATGAAACACACAACCCTACTACTACACACCGGATACAATTTTGCTCACAAACACCGCTATCATGTGAACGCAACTTCCGCGAAAACGCCGCCGTCGCCGTGCCGTTGCCGCACACCGCTACAGGTGAAACCGGCTGGGGATGCGAAACGGCGATCCCAGGTAGCCTTGAAACTGGATATCTCTCGGGTGCAAACCGTTTTACCCTCGAGCAAAAACTCTAGTAGCCACCCCGATGGTGGTTGAACCAAATGGATCTTTGGATGAACGGCTGAAAAATGCGTGAACTAATCCTTTGACCGCCGACTAGTAACCATTTTTGGCGCGAAGGGGGGGGGGGGGGTGTCTTTGTAGATGCATTTTTTTAAAATCAGTTCTGTCACAATTCTTGGCACTGCCGTGGTCTGTGAAAACATGACATCTTATCAGCAACAGCTTCAGGCTGGCTTGGATTAATCTCAGCTCAGAGGAGATCATTGACGGAGAAACGTTGAAGAGACGTGGTTGGGACAGACACATCATTTTCCCGCCTGGAACTGATTTGGTACTGGTACAGCGCTGTCCTGCGTATAAACAAAGCTCACATACTTGGTCTTATTTGTACCGTGCATTGCATAGCGAGGCGGCTTGTGTTTCAACTCCTCGTGTACATTTCTGGTTTTTCTTTCCCGATGCACGTCAGCTCTGTATTGAGATCATGAATAGTCATGCCCCCTTCCCGTTACGTTCTTTATACGCCTTCAACCTCCTGTGAGTGGTGGTCTCGTCCTGCCCCCTTCAGGGATGTCAAACTTCCTACTTTAGTAGCTTTTTAGCTGTCAGTAATTTCAGTTGGCCCCAAATCCGGTATTATTTACCATTATTTAACGTACTTCAGTTTATGCGTTGTTAAAGAATATACCAGGAACTTTCCCTACTTTTTCATGTAGACAGATTGACATCCCTGCCCCTCTTTGCCCCTGTTTCTTCTACATAATGTACCATCAAAAAGCTGATTAAATTTCAAGAAGTTGGCGATATCATGTCCCCATTAAGTACTGTATTACCATAAATCTTCACATTATGGTTTGATAAACCGAGCGGGTCGTTATCTGCAGAGACGCGTCGTAGATATTGAATCGCTGATTAATATATTCAGTTTTCACTCCCATGGGCCAGCTGTCGCACGATGTTATGTCTTTTGCCTCTTCTGTTCCGTCCGATCCCACTCAATCTGTGACTCCCTTTCTCCCACCCATGGTCTGTCACCAATTCATGGCCTCTCTTTCACGCAGTCTGGTTCATTGGTCTAAAATATTGTAGACACTCATCCCAATCCGTCAGCCCCCCTGGTACGTGATGGAAGAGATAAGATTATGACAGAAAATACCGCTGTGGTTGGCCAGTGATTCCGTCCATTGTAATCCGACCACCTGTGATTATGCCATGTTTGATATAATCTCCTCGTAACTGGGTCCCACTATGGTGCTAGGTTCATAAATAGAAGAGTATTCTCTGTTCGTCTGCCGGGAAATTTAGATAGACTTGTTATTTTTACTCGTTTGGTTTTGCTTTGGTGTAGCCAAACGAAAAGAGCCGCGTGTATAAATTAGTACTGTATGTCATTTGAGTAATTTATCTAGGGGGGGGGGGGGTAATCCCCGCGTCCTTGAGGTTAGGCGTCTGCCACTGGCACAAAAAGCTCACATTGTGGAGATCGCGGGTCCGAGTCTCGGATCTTGTCGTTGGAGGATAAAAAGTTTTAGAATATTAATTTGCTTTTGTTCAGTGGCTCTGAGGTCTTCGGCTCTCTTGGATAATCAAGCCCGACGTCTAGTCTTCTTGGATAAGGAAAGGGGAATAAAATAATATCTCGGAGGTCCCAAGTGCATGTTGCTCACGTTGAAGCACCCTTGGCAGTTAAAAATATATGAAAAGTAGGGGAAAACAGTGCTGTCTGGGCCTCAGTGACTCAGTAGGTATGGCGTCTGCTCAAGGAGAAAACAGCGTGGGATCGACTCGCGGGTTCTGCATCGGGGGATGACAAGACACGAAGATTGAAAACCCGCATTTTTTTTTCAGTGACTCAACGGTCCCCTGGCTTCCTGTGGGTAGAGAAGCCCGACGTCTAGCCTTCTGGGATAAGGGCGAATGTATTTCGGAGGTCCCATGTGTACGTTACGCACGTTTAAGAACCCTCGGCAGTTCAAAATCGATGTAAGAGTAGGCCTGAGTGCCTTAGTCCGGGCAAAAGTTATCAGCAAAGATTGACTTCTGAAAGCCGAGATAATCCTATCTCTTAGGATTGAAAGGCTTAAGAAAAACAACAAATGTCCGGGCATAATTTCCAATCCTAATTTCTACCCGAAATAGTCCTACTCTCATAGAATAGTTCATATATGACTAAGCAAAAACCTGGAAATCCCAGCCGGAGTGTTTGTACCCCTCTGCTAGGAATAGAACACCCATTGATGTTTGTTACCGCTCCACCACGAGATCCGAGAAGTGTCGCATGTCCCGTGCATTTTTATATGCTTTTCTCTGTCGATGACGGTGAACAGTTTGGAGTGTTTGTACCCTCCTGCTAGCTAAAAAGTTTTAGAATATTAATTTGCTTTTTTTTCAGTGGCTCTGAGGTCTTCGGCTCTCTTGGATAATCAAGCCCGACGTCTAGTCTTCTTGGATAAGGAAAGGGGAATAAAATAATATCTCGGAGGTCCCAAGTGCATGTTGCTCACATTTCCAGCCGTTCGCTTAGTCGGAGCAAATCTATTGAAAGGCTTAAAAAAAAAAAAAAAGAATCTACGGCATTGTTGAGCACAATGGGAGATCGTTTTGCAGATTATCTGCTCCTCCCAAAAGAGAGATTCGTCTAAGGAGAGATCATTTTGACCAGCCCTATGACTTCCCTTGGCCGGACAAAACAGATTAAAGAGGAAAAAAATCCCTTTACTTCTTGTCATTCGAAAGAGTGGTCGTAAAAAGATAAAATTACAGCAATAAGAAGAAAACATTCTCTATAGACGTACATCATAATTGTTCTGGAATTTCACATATCGTATGTTTCAAGCAAAGGGCGCAAAAGTGACATTTTTCCCTCTTTACACTGCTTGTTCAATCCCTCTTTTGTCTGGTACAGGGAAGTAATAGGACTAAGCACAATGATCTCCTGTTGTAAGATTCACAGCTAGTCTGTGTTGCGCTAGATGTCACACACACACACAACAAAAGGACATTAGCATTTCCAACACACAACAATCAATAGCAGCTCATTGCAATGTGAGCTAGCAGTGCACAGACGTCACCAGGCACCCAGAGCACTGGCATGTCCATTGTAGAAAGAGAAAGAAGTTGATTGTTCACGAAGTTCATAGTGAAAAGTAAATCTTTAATTAATTTAATTTAAAAAGAAAGTAAAATACTTTTTTACTAATTTATTCTGATTTAGATCTACGTTCTGACAGTACTAAGACGACAGTGTTTATATACATTATATTGTAGCACTTGGATTCTAGTTAAGAAGCGAGAATGGTGTAGAATTTGGATTTTTTTTTTTTTTTTCAGCGTTACGTTCACATAATATTGAATTATTCGATACGACCAGATTACACATGCATATAAGTTGACTTCTTGCACACATGGAAACGCTAGAGATTTATCCGGATGATGAATGAAGCCTGGTGATACATAATAAAGATTATGACCGCTTGTGCTGTGCTGTCAAGTCTCTTTCTGTGAGGGAAAGCCATGCTTTGCAAGTTTCCCTTGATGGTGTTTTTCACACCCCATTAGTAAGTGGCTGATGACAAGCCTGATGTACAACGTCGGGTGAGCGCAAGCAGGCGGTGTATTAACTTTTGTTGTACACTGTATTTATAATATATACTCCCCATCCCTCCCCTTCTTGTTTTCTCTTTCACGATTCATTTCAGTTCTCTAAGCCTCCACTTTCAACCCTTTCCTTTCTGTCTCGCCATGTCATTGGCCCAGGGGGCCCGAGGTATATGTTACTTGCTTCCACCTGCAGGCGGTGAAAGCCCTCCCAGCCCCCCCCCCCCCCAATCGATGGGATGTCTCTTATGGAATCTGAATGCCATCCTTGACATTTCAGGAGTGACATCTCTTCTCTCTCTCCTTGCTTCTGTGTTCTGTCCCGCTCTCTATTTTCTTATATCTCATCTTCTTGGCGTAAACGTATCTTGCCGTATTTGGCATAAATATGGCAGTGATTGTGCCAGATTTCAACCTTTCTATTCTCGTGCCATGTCATCTGTCTTCCGTCTTTTCTGTCATTTTTCTTTCTCATTCTTATCTCTTTCTCAGACATACTCACGTACACACAAAATTTTATGGAGCTTACCACCTGTTCTCGTCATATCGGTGTATGTATTACATTATCACTGTTTAGCCCTCTCTAGCTCCCATTGCATTGCCACAGTATTCCATCTCTTAGTTCTGTGTGTGTGTCACGCGCGGGAGCAGGGACAGATGGAGTGAAATGTTGCACAAAAAGCTGTGTAATGGTTGTCAGTTTGAAAACAAGAGCACGAGAATGGCTGGGGTTTGGGCAGGATAATAGACTCGTAACATGACCTCGACCCGAGACCATGGACGATCGTGGGCAGCTTTTCCTGTGTGCTAGCCTAGTTCATGGGGAGCATGTAAACAAGTACTGCAGAATCAAGTATATGTTGTGCAGAGAGTATCCACTGGGAGCAAATGATTTTTATGAGTATTATTATGTTTTTCGTTTTATCGTCTGAAGTCAGAACTCAATAAATTACTGACCCCTTGCTGTGGATGGCAATGCAAAACTCCACGGATAGAATTATGATCAATAAATTTGATGAAAAGTCCTTTGAGAAATTTCAGACATGCGACTTCCGTTCTTTTTTTTTCACCACTCCTGGTAGCACCCCATCCAGCATGCATATAAGAGCATACTGAAGGGGCTTTCTGCCCAGTTTGTAGCACTTGACAGCTCTTACGATGTCATGAAAATTAATAGTGCTAATAATAATATATCTCTTGCTAAGGGGTAAGTCAACTGCAATTTATCTTCTGCACCACCATAATCACACTCTCTACACTAGATACGGAAATGGAAGTGGTGTAGAAGTGATGAAAGAAACCTGACCAGAATTTTGCTACGACTTCTCCAACTTTGTCGTGGCCGTGTTTGGAGAGGAAATTAAGTTTCTAGACAGGTTGTAGTTTGAAATCGGAATCCGGGAAAGGTGAGGGGCGGGGGAAACGAGAAAAGGGAGGGATATGGTTCCACAGGAAATAAAGCCCCTCGGGTTTGCTGACAACAACCGCAAAGAATGCCTGCTCTAGCATTTTGTTTTTTCTCCATTGAGACCAGTCGGCGCCTTCGTGTTTTTTTTGTCGCTTTAAGTTGACCTTTTTGTGGAAACATTGTACTATTACGCCACAATACTTCAGGAAACGCAGGCTTTTTTTTTTTCATCACTTCACCTGGCAGGGAAAATGTCAAAGATACGATCACACGCTGTCACTGATCGTACATTTACATTCATCACTGTCCTTGCGCCGTATTCCTGTGGCAGAAAGTTTCATCTTGGCCGAGCTAAATTCTACAGACTTTAGACTGTCACGTGTACAATTAATTTATTAACTCGTTCCTGAGCTCAGGTGATAGACTTTTAGAGTCGAGGTTACGAGGGAAAGTTCCTGCTAGAAATTCTATCCCTCGGAGGAGGAAACTCAAAAGCTGCAAGGCCCGAACGAGAGGGGACAAAAAGTCAAGTTGACATAACATATATGACTGTGTGCAATGTTTCAGGGCAGAGAGAGCAAGCAAACATAAGACCTTACGCTGTCCATAAATGAGCTGAGTGCTCTTGTTTTGATTTGCCGCAGAAGAATTTCAGTAGAGGGTCGAGGTAGTTGGACAAGAACCAGGTTAAAATTGGCACTTGACCGTCTTTTCCTGTGCCTTAATGTGGACACAACTGTTTAGCTTTCCATTCGTATTTACGTCGCTCGTAGGCTTGCGCAAATGTGTAATGGAGTTAATCCGGCACAAAATGTTTAAGATGTCCCACTTCCCTGGGAACGATACTGCAGTGGTCAGAGTAGGTCCTTTTATCACATGGTGTTTTATCAACCCATTTGACATACATTTTGCTTCTACTCATACGGCGTCAGTCCCAAAGTCGAAGCTACATAACAAGTTCTAATCTAACGTAATTTATTTACATAACATCTTTTTTTTTTTTTTTTGTTCGGCTGAGGAGACGCTCAAGTTGATTTTCTCTCTCTCTCTCTCTCTCTCTCTCTGTCTCTCTCTCTCTTTTCATAAAAGAAAGGAAAAGGCTTCGTGTCTTTTGTCCTGTTGTCACACTATGGCCATTTAAATCCATACTTCTCGTCGGGTGTACTTATGTTTTGAAAGAGTTAGATTGTTTTATGCAGTAACAGGAAATTGGAATCCACTGGTCCGTGTCGTGAGCTGCGTACAATGTATATTTAGAGGAGTGCTCGTTGTTGGAAATGAAAATCTTTTGGTGGTCATTCTTAGGAAAAAATTAGTGTTGCTTTTGTGATCTTCGATGAAGTAGTACTGCTCCAAGAGCCTAATCATAAATGCATATAGGGCAAGGACAGCGGCACTCCGCCTACTCTTCTCGATTTTTAACTGCCAAGGGTTCTTTGACGTGCGTAGCGCACACACGGGACCTTCAAAATATATTAGTCCTTGTCCGAGAAGGCTAGACGTCTGCCTGATGACCGTTGAGTCACCGAGAAATGCAGGTTCTCGATCTTTGTGTCCTTCCATCCCCTAGTGGGAGGATCCGCAAATCGAACCCACAACCTCAACGAAGTGAGTTGTTTTCAGCATGGAGCAGACGCCAAACAACATAGCCACGACGACCCCCAAGTCTCACGTCCTGTTCTCGTAGATATGGGTTTAGTAACAGGACATGTTGATGACCACAGCATTATTTGATAGAACGTTATCCGTCTGTGTCTGGAACGTGTCGCTTTTATTGTTGATGTCTCACAGGACTGGCAAAACGTGGCTCTCCACGCGGTCACCGAGTTTCTTCACTTGGATGAAGTACTGGTTTAAGGCCTTTCCACAGCTGATAATCTTACGACCGGCTTCTCGTTTGTCACCTGTTGATATTAAACTGCACTTGACTGCTCTAGATTTCCCCACTGTTACAGTTGTTAAAATGCAGGACCACCTTGATATACATGTATAACATAGCCCTCCTCAGTGCACTTTTTTTCAGGTCTGGGAATGTCCTTAAACAAAAGACAAGGCGAATTTTAGAGGTTATATCGTAATCTCACAGATCAAAATGCATGAGATTTAAAACTATGATGTACGGAAGATAAATAGTTTACTGCACATGAATACGTTAAATTTACATGTAGCTTTGTTCAGGAGATCGGCAGAATTAGTTCATCCCTCTTATTTACACTGTTCAACCAATTACTCCTGTACCTAGTGTCATTTCAGCTCATTAAACGTCAGCAGTTTATTGATGCAGCAGGTCAAGGCAGAGGAAATTCTTGTCATAGTACATACAGCTGCTTGGGCTAGTCTGTACTACCCGAACCTTGCAACACAAATAAATATCATAGCTAAACAAATGACTTGAATAAACAGCAGCATTGGTTTCATTACGTCTTGTTATCATCGGCGATCTTGCAATACGGCAAGTAGGGTTATGTAAAAGCAAAGAGGTAAGTTGGTAGGATTAAAAATAACATTCAGCAGTTTTCAGGTAGCGAAAACACTAAACCCTGCCACTGCCAGGTGTCGCTGGCCTTGACTGATTTTCGGTTCCCACTACATATAGGCTAGTTGTTTTTGGCTTGAGTTAGCACTAGCAATTGCCGCCAGTTCGTTCATGAACAGTCAAGCTGTGCTTGTTTGTTCCATCTCATTTTTCTTTGTTGACAAGTACGATAGTCTATTTATTTACTTTTTTTTTTAAGATGCTCAATGGCTTTTACTTATAGTTGTCACGTATTTTTATGTTTTAGTCACCGTTTGTTTGTAGAGTGAATGTTGCTGTAGCGAGTCTTCGCTCTTACGCTTTATTTGCGCGCGCCCCTCCCCCCTCTTCCTGTCATTGTCTTCGGAGATTCTCTGTTGCCTCCTGCAGCTTTACACGGCTGTCTTTGTCTCACAAACGTTTGTTTGTTGTTGTTTTTTCAACCGCAAAACATTCGGGGTTTTTTTTTTTTTTCATCTAATTTATCTCACACATTATTTGTTGTTTTTCCTCTTTTTTTTTTTAACCAGCAATGCCGCAGTCTCTAAGCATCCCACCCTTATTCTCTCTCCGACACACAAACTATCGTCCCCAATAACACTGTGGAGTGCCCACATACATGTCTGTAGTGGTGCTTGTCATTGGGATAGCTTAGCTATTTCTTTTCCCAGCCAGAAATCGTTCACGTGAAAAACAACTCCTAATAAGAACTGAGCCACTTAATAGCAGTGGCCCTTTATCTCAATCCCTTACAGCGAATTATAAGAAACCCCACACACTGCCCACCCTTGACTTGTTTTGGGCCTTTCCACAGAGTTTCGTCCAGTGTTAAATCTTGTTCAGTAACTGTACCAGTAAGACGGATTTGCAGTCGACTAGGCAGTCAAACGAAGTGGTGGGACCATTAGTTAATCCTCACTAGTATCTTGAAGCCATGAGGGTAATGACCAGCTATGGTCATAAAATAACTGGACGCGACCAGTTCGAGCCGTCTTAGTGGAAACCTTCCAAAGCGGGAATGTCGCTCATTGTGTCCAGTATATATATATTTACAGGCCAAAGGCTGATCCTTACCAAAGTCTTTGTTTTGTCTTTAAAGTTAACAGTCAGAACGTTTTTGTGATTTATCTGTCACTCACTAATCATTTCCATGATAGTTTTTTTTTTTTTTTTCATCCACACTCTCTCATGCTATAAAAAAAATCGGCACATTTACACTGTTGAAAGAGGTTCACATTTACTAGAGTAAATCTAGGCATCCTATTTGGGGTATAAGGCAAAATGCTAAATAGATTCTTTAAAAAAAAAACAAAAAAAACTAGACAATAACTACAAAATGCCATTGCCAGCCACCAACAAAAGAAACATTGAAACATTTTATTGCCCCCCTTTCAGGTATGGATTAGAAGTGGAGACAAATGATGAGTTTGTAGTTGGGGCGGTGGGGTATGTATGGAAACAATATTTTATAATGGATAATTTTCAGCTATAAACAGATGATATGAGTGGAGCATATTTTGCTATTATATATATTATAACCCATGTTTTATGCTCCTTTGAAGACAGTACTTGTTACTGTATAGTTGACTATGAAAGAAAAAAGTATTAAAATTAGTGTTGCTTTGATGGTCACATCTGCTGCTTACGACCAGCCACCTTTTGATGGGTACCAGCATGCTTTCATGTACATCAGCATTGTAAATTTGAGGTTATGAGACATATTCATAGTTTATTTGCATTTACAAAGGGGTGTTTGCATAGCAGATGAGCTCATAATTGTTGTTCAAAATATGTCTGCCTTGTGCTACCACTGCAGTTGCCCATTGTACATAAGGCTTGTATAGGGAGAAAAATTAGTAATTTGTTATGTTTAAGATTTGAAGTTGCCTTTGATACACAAAAAAAAAATGTGTTAAAAATATTTTTATTGTAGGATTTTCTAGGCATTTGTAAACATGCAATGTACAATGAAAATGTCATTCTGTGGTTCGAGACACTTTGTATGGATTTTAAGCATTGGATAGTAAGCTAAATTTAATTATCTCAGGGATGTCAAATTTCTTACTTTAGTAGGATTTCCTACTTTTTGTCTGTCATGAATTTCTCTGTTGGCCCTAAATCCAGTATTATTAACCATTAAAGTACTTTTAATGTTTACCCTTTGCTGAAGAATATGCCAGGAACTTTTCCTACTTTCTTATGTAGACAGATTGACATCCCTGTTATCTGTATGTTTGTATTGCATCATTATGTATGTGAGATTTTTTTTTTTATTCTGTAAAGTGCATGCAGTTCTCAGGGGATAAAGCATTGTATAAATGTCCTTCATTATTGTCATTATACAGTCAAAGTAGCATCTACATGTATGTATTCCAGAGCATGTCATAACACTGCAAACATTTTTGACACACATTGACAATATTGCCATCTCTTTGTTTCAGGGCTTCTCATAGCTGTCAACACACGCAATGTCAAGTGGGCCACTCAAGTACAGGTTGTGATCACTGGATCCAAACTGATTGCTTTGGCGCTAGTCATAGTCCTTGGTGTTATCTATTTTGTCAAAGGTAAAAGCTAAATCTCATCATCGTTTCTTCATCAGCTATGCAAAATGATGTCTCAGTTGTGAATAATGTGGTTGTTGTTTCAAGTATATTTTATGTCCAACATCTGCTGGTGAGCAAATACTTTTGTGGGGAATTTGATACACCTTACTCTCTGCCATTTCTCTGAATTTTTCAAGTATGTTGCACGAGCTTAAAAAAAAAAATACCTACAGGAATTAAATTTTAATTAAAATTTCCTTTTAAATAATGCCCTTCCACTTTTTTTTATTTCTCTCTCTCTCTCTCTCTTCTTTCTTTAATAAGTAACAGTTTGCCTTTCATTTTTTTTATCTTTGGATCACCCACAAAATAGGTTTCAGACATACTTCACTGATAACCAGGTAAACATTTCTCATTCAGTAATCATACATAAGACGTGGAAAAAAAAAAAAGTGGGCCAAAGTGTCTAGCCTAATAACAGCACTTGACTGATTAGAAGGGGGAAAAAAACTTATCTAATTTAGTGATTTGTCTGATAAAGTGAATTAGTTTATTGAAAATATAGAAAGGATACTCATTTCTCATAATAGAGCTATCATTTTGCTTCCTGGTGGGGGGGCATTACATGTGCTTACTCCATGATAAACAAGTGGAGGGAGCTCAATTTTTAGTGCACTCTATGATGTACCCTCAAATATCCACCCACATAAACATATAATCCTGACACATAACTGTAATTGATAATGATGTTCATTTTGTTTGCAGAAACTTTCAATTGATATGGGTTTATACATTTTATAACCAAAAAAAAAAAACAACAAAAAACAGAACAAATAGCTCTTTCAGTCATAAATGTTTATCAAAACTGAGCCTACCTCTGTTTTAAGAGAAATTTCCTCTCCGATTTCTTGGTCCATAGCGCCGTAGAAAACAAATAGAAGCAATTTATTTCATATACAATGTTTAAGAAATCACTGCCAAATTGATCTGATCTGATACAGCGGAAAGTTTTAGTGGAATGAAGTTGAAAATGCAGTGTAACATACACACCCTACCCTGTTTAACTGAAATGAATTCCATTTTTGTACTAGCTTATAATGGGAAATTTCACTAGCTGCCTTAACAGTGTGATTAATTATCATAAGGAAGAAATACCATGTTTACACCAGCTCAGTGATTTCTGAAGAGTGGAATAAAATGAACTGGTTTAGTGATGCAAAATGAAGTAGTGCATAATAAAGTAATATGATATGTGCATTCCCACTCAGAATGTTTTTTTAAGCTAATGAAATAAAATCCCAGAAATAAATGTACCTTAGTACTCTGGTTTTGGCACAAACTTTGTTTAGACAAGCGTTGATTTATATGGCATGGAAATTGAAGAAAGAGACGCTCATTCATTCGTCTGACTGAGAGATCATTCTTCATATCACTACCATTTAATTACATATATTTAGACATGTTTACAACACTGTACAGCACTGATAAAGGGATTTTTAAAAAACAGCAGTAGCTATAGCAGACATGTCGACTATAATCAGAAATGTCATGCCCAATTTCCTCAGCATAATTAAATGAACAGGACCAAAACAGATACTGATATAATCAATGAACATGTGAAAAAAATTATTATGATTAATATGCCAGACCGTGTCAGTGGTCTTTGAAATGTGGAAGCTTACTGACCTCAATAGAATACTTGAGCATCAACATACAGTGACAGCCATGGGAACTTCGTGTGCTGATGCTACTCCACTTTATTATTGAATCGTCCAACAGAATGTCCATGTGCGCATTTTCTCTTTTCTTATTTAAAAAAAAAACAAACAAACAAAAAGAAAACATCAGAATGCATGATTTGAGATGAGCAGGGAAAGGAAAGGTAGATGGGATGGTGGAATAAGTGCATTACATGTAAAAAAAAAAAAAGTTGAAGCAGAATAGATATGTTACATATTCTTGTATTTATAAAAGTGTCAGTAATATATGCTGGTAGTTTTAACATGCAATGTAGGCCGCATTTATTTGGCATATAGAAACATAACATATACGTGTACCACCTCTGTTTTATTACGTGGTTAGTGGTTCATATAATACATGAATGGTTTTCTCTTTTTTTTTTTTTTCTTCTCATCGTTTTCACATCAGCTGTTCTGTCATTGTCAGCAGTTTCTAGTGTTTTACACAGAATTCAGTTAAGTAATGGATACTGATAACATCCATATGACATTATAAGTTGATTTTCATTTCTCCTCCAAGGAGCCTTCTGGCTATGATAAACATCACACCACTACAGTTCTCAGTCTTGTCCTTATATCAGACTGTTCAACCACAGACCTCTTTGATTAGTGCTCTAATCAGCATAGGCTGTTGATCACCCTGTTATAAGATCATGACCTGACATTGACCCAGATAGAAGGGAAAGAGTGTGTGTGTATTGTGTTTACTCAGCACAATCTATTACTTGTTATATCATTACATGTCATTGCCCTTGACTAGTGACTTGCTTTCTTTGTTTGCAGACCTTTTTGTCGTTGTCTGACCTTTTCTTGATATTTTTGCCATCCACAACTGCATTACTGTTTTTTACATAGCTTTTTATGGTCATGGGACTCATATGAATCAATGTCAAAGCCAACAGCCACCCAGCACTTTTTGTTACTCTCAGGACAATAAACTCTGCAGGAAGCCAAGATAGTCACAGCATTTTTATCCCTGGCAAAGCCATTAAAGCCAGGTCATGGCTGGGGCAGATTTCTAATGTTGCACAAGAAATTCTCTTGATTAAGTCATAAAAGTCACCTTCACAGCATGTCTGGTGCATGTGACAAGTATAAGATCTCTTTATCTCAGTCTCAGGGTTTATCTTTCCCACAGTCACTGCTGTAACCAGTTGTAGACTCAAATGCACACTTGACTTCCTTCTTTTCTAACCATCCAAATAGGTTCCTTTCATCATATGGAAGAGAATGCAAGAAGATTTAGTCTGCTATAATGCACTGCTGTCAATTCCCCTCCTCCACACACACACACACACGCATGCACACACACACCCTTTTTTTTTTTTCAAACCGCTCATACAGAAACATCATGTTATGAAAAACGCAAAAAGATTTAATGTAGACTTAAGTGCACTGGTAACTGATGGCACCCTCGTCATGAATGTATCCCTGCCATTAATACAATGGTCTCCGCCTAAAAACCCGGTCGTCGGGAGGCAAAAAACAACAACTGGTTCTTGGGCGAATTGAAAAATTATGCAACCCATATGACCACAGATTGTCTTCACTACTATGATTAGTTGATCATTACCATTAGTTAAAGATTTATCTACGTGAATAAGCACAGCCTTCTTCCCTGTGTGTGTTATAATTAGATGTAGCAATTTTATAGTGTATAGTTACATCAATACTGCCTAGCGCTTAGACGTTGTGTGAGTTTTCACAAAACAGTGACATTGTCGAAAACATGATATTTGCTATGCTACCCCGGGGATAATCGCATGAGTGACTCAAGTGTTTACAGACCAACCGAAGTAGCAAAACAGCTGACCAGTCAGGAGGCGAAACTTACACCCCCTTGTCCACAAAGCCAACCACAAGTGCTGTCCCACATGTTGTCAAACAAAAGAAATGGTTACGCTTAGTCAACAACGTGGCCTGATTATGCAGTCATACATCAGCCATCAATTCCACTCCTTTGTCTACCTGTTACCTCCGTCCCCATCCCCATTAAAACTGCACATCTAACACTGTGCGTTTCTCTCAAGTGGACAGTGTGATGTGAAATTATACCATAAGTACTGAGGATCTTGGTCTGACACCGGGCTCTTAGAGGGATTTTTTTTATTTGGGAGTGTCCTGAGCGGGCTCTTAGAGGGTTAAATTATAGAGAAAAAATTCCGTTTCGCAGCTTGGGCGTGTTCTTAGGCGGACCGGCCTCTTAGGCAGAGGATTCTTAGGCGGAGACCACTGTGTTAACAAATCATGTGAGGATTGAAAAAGGATATATGTGTATTTATAATTTGTTTTGGCTAAGATAAAGTTATGCAGTTTGATAATTTGATTGTCTTTTACCAGGGGAGTCTGAGGCCTTTGAGGACAGTTTTGAAGACAGTGATTACAGTGCTGGAGCCATTGCTCTCTCATTTTATTCTGGCTTCTGGGCCTACAGTGGATGGTGAGTGGTGTCTGGGATGTTTTTTGTTTTGTTTTGGGAAGTGCATTAGCACAGTTTTGACTGTATTTTACGAAATGTTATCATGATTGGGGAGCAAGGAGAATATTTGGGATAAGCCACACAACCGTGCATGGCAAATTCATACCATAATGCTTATTTGCCCATCTCCTTAAAGTTTTTGTCTCAGCCATGTTTTCTGTGATGTTGTTGTTTGTCATTGTCTTTGCTTTGTTCTTTTGTGGCTGGGGCTGGTTTTTATTCATGTTAAATTTTCCCCTTTGTATTAGAAAAAGAATGATGTACTTCCCATTGCCCTCTGACAAAATTCACAGGTATTCACCCTTAAACACATTTTGCAGAAAGAGATGTTTAAAGGCAATTAACATGATTTTGTGCTGGCTGTGTTTTAAACATTTCTGGCCATGAAAAGAGGTGACTTTTCTTCTTTTTTTTTTTATTTTTTATTGACACTAATTTTTTGTTTCACAACTGTCAAAATCATGGGATGAACAGAGGCAAAAGAATACATGTATTTTCTTTTCCTTTAAATATTCATCATGCAGTTTTATTTTAGACACTTACTATGTTGGGAATTTTTGTTATTAAAGATTCCAACCGCCACCTCTCTTGTTTGTCTGTCCCCTTGATATTTTTTGTCATTTTTTAATAGAAAAATTTATGATACATGTATTTTGTCCTGCGTTAACCAGTAAACCAAACATCTAATGAACTGTCTGCTTTCTTATCTTGTTTAGGAGTTACCTGAACTTCCTGACTGAAGAGCTTGTCAATCCAAACAGGTAATTCACACTAGTTAAACGTTCCACAAGATATCATGCATGTTATACAGAGTTGTTATACTGCTGATTTTTCAGCAAGCAAAGGGACTGTCTTCTCATTTACTTTTGTATTGTTTTGGAATTGCGAAATGAAACAAATCACCATTATTAGTATTAGCAGCTATCATTAACAGTTTAATATGTCAGTAAAGTTCTGTTTTGATATAAATGCACAGATTTATATCAAATAAAGAAAATCAGTAGGATTAATGTTGGAAGCCAGCATAAAACGAATCATAATAATGCAAATAGATCTTAGATAGATATCTATGCTGATGTAGATCTATATATACATGTATCAGCATTTAGTGTTAACTAGAATTCATACATGCAAATTGTAGCGAAAATCGAAATCATGACCTTTCTTATTTATCTTTAATCTCATTCATGTAAATTATATGCGATGACATTTTGTGTATTATCTATATTATGCAGAAATCTGCCCCTTGCTATTATGATCTCCATGGGAACTGTGATTTGTGTCTATCTGATCACCAACATCGCTTATCTAGCTGTACTGTCCCCAGCTCAGATGCTGCAGTCCACAGCTGTGGCAGTGGTAGGTATTTTTTTAATGTTCATATTTTACCCTTTCTTTGCCAAGACACATGTATGTTTGCTGTCTCTTAAAGGTTAAAATCAATGAGTTTTTTTCAAACTGTTAAAAATCTTCGTTATCATCTGTATCTGTGTTTGGTTTAATAAAATTTGTAGCAGCCAAATGTAAATATTTGGATAGCTGTGTCTAATTCTGGAATTTATACTCTTGGTAGTGAAAGGGTTCAGATGCTGAATGGGTATTGGGTGAAAGAAGATTTGAATCACCACGATTGGAACTTTTTGGAAAGAAAAATGTTAAAACTATAATAACTCTCCAATATGACTATCCTGGAATAGTCACTTTCACATCCTGATGTCATGGAAAATTTTATATCTATTGCCTTTCATGCGTGTTTACCCTGCGGCCACCTCTCCCATTGACTTCTTTCTTGAATCTGTGAATTTGTGAAGTTGTTGAAACACATAGTGCAAAATTGCTATCAATTTAACTTGCAGCTCTGATAGGTATGTTGTCTGTTAGAGCTGTGATCATGACTGAATGATAGGTTTGTTTGAAAAATGAGAATGTTAAAGATACACCTCGTAGGAATCCTTCCACTGCTTTACTATTCAGTTTCTATAATAAGGAACTACTTTCAAAATGTCCACAAATCTGATAACAGCACATAATATGACAGTCTTTTACATTCTTTCAATCAGACTTTTGCAGAACACACCATGGGAGTGATGCAGTGGTTGATGCCAATTCTGATTGCCATCTCTGTATGTGGTACCATGAATGGAACAGCACTCTCTATGTCTAGGTAGGGAGTTTCTCATGTCCTTTGAGTATAAAAATTTTATTAACATCTTTCTTTCCCTCTCCCCCTTCTTAAAACTAGACACAACACTCGTTCAGAGCTCTGAAGTTTCATGCACATAGTAACATAAATATGTTATTAAAGCAACACTCTATCCCCGAACAAGTAAAATTTAAACACTCTGATCGGCTGTTCTTATTATTTAGAGCAGGGGTTCCCAACCGGAGGATCACATCCCCTTTGGGGGTCAGGGGGCCTTTACGAGTGGGGAAAGAATCGCATAGCCTTGAGACAAAATCCCACTACCTGGGCGGAAAAGCTGTTAAAAACTATATAGATGTCATTGTGAGAATAATCATGCTCTTTTTTTTTGTGTGTGTGTGTGAATTAAGGTTGGACCAATGCAGTGATTTAGTTTACTATTAGATATGTACTTACAAGATGCTAGAGCAATTTATTGTTGGATGTAAATCAAACTGCTGATAGGTGGGAGGTAGCTTGGGTCTTAAGCTTTTGGATAAGGGGTTGCAAGTACAAAAATGCTGGGAACCACTGATTCAGAGCTTATTTTTATGTTACATGCTTACAAAAACTAGGAAACCATAGGCTGAAGGTTTCTTTGGGTTGAAGGTTTCAAGGTTTCTTTGGATTGTCACATATGCATCTGTTGGCAACAGCAAAACTGTTTCATTTCATTTTATAACAGTTGTGGATTTTTTATTTTTAGTGCACTGTAAAATATCAATTGTTCCATTAGATTTGATGTCATCTCTGTAAATTGGTCCTTTAATCTGATAAGATCTTCCTGGTGAAAATTGTTCTCTGTACAGTGTCAGAAATTATTTTTGCTGCAAATAGGCTTCTCTTACTGTTAAATTAGTGATGTAATTGCAAATGTTAGTGTAAAAATTGAAAATGTAAAGTGCTATTGCTGGACAAATAACCATTGACAGATTTGTCACAAGTGTTATAAATGGCTCTTACCATTCATGTATGTCAGAACTTGTTCGTTATTTCAGATATCAGATATTAAGTTCTAATGTGTGTAGACCTTTGAATCATAGTATCTTTTTATGCTGACAGACTTTGAGATCTGTGTTAATGTCTGTCCAAATTCCAAACATCAACCCCAAAATCTGTGTTAATGTCAGTCGAAAAGTACAAGTTTACTTTTTAATAAATGACTCAATGAGCAAAAAAGGGTACCTACTCTTTGAAGGATGTCTAATTTATTGTGGTGATAGTCACAATTATGATGCTTATTAGTCATATGATAGTGAATAGCTGCAGCTTTTTATTTTTTGGTTTTGTCTTTTTTTTCTCTCTTCTTCTTTTCTAGGCTCTTCTTTATTGGTGCCAAGAACAATCACATGCCAATGTTTATGTCCATGATCCAGTACAAGTTTCTAACCCCAGCATCCTCATTGTTTATCATCGTGAGTATTCTTTGACACATCCATTACTTTTTGGGGCCCTAGTTATAGTAAGCAATAAGCTTAGGAGACAATATTTTAAAATTGTCTTGGCTGTTCTAATATCAGCTGTCCTAATCCTGACCAGAGTCAAGCTTAGATTGCCAAATCTTAAGTACCCAGCATTCATTGACTTTCCACTGATGTGATTAGTCTATTAAATTGTGGTATGGTGCAGGGATAGTAATAAAACAAACTGAGGAGACAATTTAATTTATTTATTGCCAGCTTTAGGCAGGTATCTAATAATTTACAGTATTGTTCAGTAATTATTCCATTGGTGTTTTTGTCATGTTTCAGTACGTAAAGTCAATTTGTATCTGATTTTATCTTCCGACAGATGCTTCTGGTATTGTGTTTCCAGTCTTCCAATGACATTTGGTTCCTAATTGAGATGGAAGGTTTTGGCTTTGCCACTGTCCTCACCATAGTGTTTGCAGGACAAGTGTGGCTGCGATACAAAGAGCCGGATCTGCACCGTCCCATCAAAGTAATTCTCATTCCATTTGTCTATTAGACTGCATGCATCTTAATTGTCTTTTGTAAATCTATTATGCTGATTCATTTCCAAACAAAACTGATACTTTTGCATGCTAACATAAAAATATTCAAAAAATGAATATGTTCATCAGAGACTATACAAATATTTCATGCAATTATGTGTTCATTACAACAACATGCACTTTAGGCCAAGTTGACAGTAAAAATGGATACTGAGTGTCAAAATTGTAGATTTGCTTCTTGGGAATATTTTCATACTTTGACCTCTTATTCACAGTAAAGCAAGCACATTAGTGTCAAAAATTGATTTCAAAGATGTAAAATTGTTGTGTTTGTGTAATGGAATAAGCACTGAATTATTTATTTTATGAAAATGCTTCTGTTTCACATCCCATGCCACCACAGTGACATAGCACAGATCAACGACTGTCAAATTTGGTATCAATAGAAGGACTGCTCTGTTTTCTGTACAACAATAGTAACTTTTCCTTCTTTTTTTTTTCTTTTTAATTTTTCATCCTCAAAACCACTCTTATTTTAGCACTGTCCTAAGAAGGTCAGAATTCCATTCTCTTTCATAATACTTAACTTCCATGTATCGAGGAACATGCATTTTTGGTTTGCTCAAGTTGTGAGAGCATTATTAGCTGTTCATATCTGAAGGGAAACTGGCTAACGAGAGAGTCTCATATTCACTCCTTAAATCACACACCGCACGCACACACACACACCACCACCACCATCACCACCGATTATGAGTTTGAGAGGCAGGCTGAACGGTGTTCCATTAGAAAGAAGAAATACCCAGAAGACAGAATGCTGGAAAACAGTATGCCAGGATAAGGTTTTGTCACATTTTTTCTAAAAATAAAGTGGTTTTTTTCTTCACATTTTATCTTCAAAATGTGAAAATTTATATTGGAAATTAAGTGGCGTTTTCTATTTACAGAAAATAGATTAAACAGAATAGCCAGGAAACCATGTAACAAAATCTTTACATTGTATGACAGTTTCTGCAAATTTAACACTGTGAGAAATTTGTCATGAATAGTAAGGAACAATCTAAAATGGCCATAGTTTTTTATAGATTTCCATGGAAATCAAATTTTGAAAACTAGCTTAAAACATATAGAAATACTATGATGTTTATGGCGACAGAACGATGCTCAAATAAAAATTGTGACATTGGCCTTGTGAAAAGGGCTCTGCAAGCATCAAAGATTTTTTCTCACAAACATTTCTTTCAGAATCTAGCACTGAGCTTGTCTTGTTGACAGTTTTTTTGCCATTATTCATTAAGATTTTTGAAAAACAACCTAAGGTATTGTCAATTAGTAGTCTTCATTTTTTTTATTATTATTTTTTTTTTCAAGGATAAACTCACTGCTGGAAATCCTGCCACATCCATTTACTTTTGAATTTGTAGGAGTATCAGGGGTTTGTGATGGTCATCAGTCTAGATTTTGGTTGTATTAGGATTTTGTTATTCACTTCTAGTTTTCCGATAAATTTACTTATAAAATAGCCTCCATTCAATCATAGACAATATACACAGCTGCACTGAATTTTAGAGTATTAGGCTTGCCTTACTTTATAATATATATATATATATATATAAATCTGTTGTTGCTTTATTTGATTTGTTTTAATTTGTGTGCAAGTGACATTCCAATTTTCCACTCTTGATTCTGAAAAGTCAGATGCCCTTCTTTCACACAAATGATCAGAGACATAGATTTATTATCAAAAAGTGAAAACATTCCTATTGCCTGTATTTCTCAGAGTAAATTTTCCATGACAATTTTTGTTCTATTGTTTTTGTTTGTTTGTTTTGTTTTGTTTGTTTGTTTGGGTTTTTTTTTTTGAAAGTGCAAAATTAAAAAAAAGAAAATTATTTATGTTTTATTGTTTGTTGCTTTTTTTTTTTTTTTTTCACAGGTTCCCATTGCATTGCCAGCCACATTATGTTTGGTAAGCCTGTGTGTAGTGATATTAACGTTTTACCAGAAAACAGTTGAGAGCTGCCTAGCCTTGGGCCTGGTGGGTGTCGGCACTGTCTTGTACCTGATTGGCAATAGATGGCGTGCCAAACCAGAGTTCTTGCAGTCAAAAATCAGTGAGTTTACATGTGGACTTGTCTGTATTTGTGTATCTATTTTCTCAGGACAAGTTGTTTCTGAAATCATTTTATTAACTGCACATTAAACCTATTTCTTTGACCTGTGGTAGCTGTCATACCTGTAATAATCATTTGTGTGCCAGTATGAATTAACTATCGAATATATCATTTTTCATGATTGTGAGGTTGTTTTATTTTTATTTTTTTATTTATGTTTTTATTTTTTTTTTTTTTTTGCTTCTAAGATGTCTTGTGAAAACTTCAGATTGTAAATAGAGAAAATCTGTTATGCTATTTTTAGATACAATTTCAAAATGCAGTCTGCGTCGCAACTTGCTGTTTGAAATTCTACTTTTCAACCTACCTTGTTCAAATTTTTCATCATTCTCCTCATTTTTGTTTGCATTGAAGAAAAGGGTTATGATACATGACAGTATTTCCATTCTTACTTTGTTGGTCATTTTCAGCATGGGTTAACATCTTCTTCCAAAAACTGCTCCTGGTGGTCCCGCAAGAAAGTGAAAAGGACCTCACCTGGGACTAGGCAGGGGACAAGCACTGGCTGAAAATGCTACTTTACTCTTTACATTTCCAAGAAAGGGCAGGTAGCGTGAGAAACCTGAATATTTGTCATCATAGATAGTGAAGAGTAATAATGAAAAACAGTGTTATGTAAAAATTTCCAGTAGGAACAATGTTGATAGTTAAACGTCAATCAAATTAACTGTGCATTTGCAGGGTATGACAGCTTTTACCACAGAGTGTGGCTGTCCCTCTTTTATTTTTTTTTTATTCAACTGCCTCTTTTCAGTGTCCATTATCACGTTGGGCTCTTTGCATTTTCATTTTTGAATTTTTAACATTTCTCTTTAAGTGACACTGCCTAGATGTAATTCAGGTATTTCTTTTTAGGGATTATTTATGCTTTTAGTGGCATTACATACATCGTAAAACCAGGTTATGCCATATGTATGGAGGAATTGGAAGTATTTGTTAATCATAGACTGAAATATGTTATGACTAAACACAGCCAGGAAATAACATTTACAAAGATTACAACCTATTATTGTTTGCTACTTCATCATTTATTCTTCCTTCGTGTAAATTATAAATTTGTATCTGAGTAAGGGGTGTCCAATATTCTTCTACAGAAGACATGAGACTCTTCAAAGAATTTTGGAAAATTGTATGTTGATGTTTATTTAGTTTACCCTCATTTGTTTCTGATTACAAGAACATATGTAAACATATGTTTTATAAAACAGAATGTCCTTGACTTGGTAATCTTTCAACGAGCCCATACACTTTCACTGCAAACAGATGATTGTGTTATCTTCGTTGTCTATGTTGCTTTTGATCAAGTCGGATTGTGATCTTGAAATGTCTGGAATTCTCACTTTGTATATTTGCTTCCAGCTAATTGATCTCTGTCCCTGTGAGCTTGCTATAGCTAACTTTGCTATATCGGAACAATAGTCTCTTACATTTTTTTTTTTTTCATCCATGTCACACTGTTCCATACATTTATACATATACCACACACTCATGGCTATGTTTCAGAACATATTTACATATATCTGTAGTGCTGAGCACCGAGAACACCCAATGACACACGTGTTTCAGAACTGCAAATCTATGATTATATTTATTATCCAATAATGACAATTAATGATTATGTTAAGGACATGTGCTTTGTGGCTTCATGAATCTCATTGAGCATTGCATAGTCAGTATGAGATCGCCATTGTCCTGTCTTGTGAAATACAGGTTGTTATACTTAACTATGACTCCCTTGAATGTGTTGGGCAAGTTTTGATGGCTCAGCCAGCTTTCAATTTATGGTAAGTTTAATAAAATAAAATACTTCTGTAACTGTGTATTGCTTATCAAATTTTGAAAAAAAAAAATAAATAAATAAAAAGGAAACAAACAAATCAAGCTCCTGACAAAAGCCATCCATCTTATTACGATATTTTGTTGCTGTCTTTCATTGGAAGAAGACAACTTTTTTTTTTTTTTTTTGTAAGCTATATTGTAAGTTGACATAAGAAATTCTAGGCTAGGTCGCACATAATCTGTGTCTTCGGTGTGAGGTTAATGTCAAGGAGTGCATTGTTTCTTGTCATTACAATTCACAACCGCGGTTCCTGTACCCAAATTTTGTTTATTTTTGCTCAAAAGCACGTTCACTGCTGTTCTGCCAGTTGTATAGAGGAGTACTGTTCATGTCTAATATAACATAATAGATATCTGCATGGATATGGGCATTGATGTTGTACAGCCAGCAGAATGTAATGTCTGTTAATATTACTTGACAGTCCAGTCAGTGGGACAAGCATTTGAGCCTATGAAATCTGAGTATATTTTATATTGTGATAAATGAGGTCAGCCAAGATATCCATGACATAAAGAAATTAATATTTTTCTAATTAGTATCGCTCTTTGCTGTTAAAAGTGCTAATTGTTATTGCTCTTGCTATGAAAAATGCTTGGGTACATAAGATGTTGCATTTTATAAATGTTAGCATGGATGATTTTTTTTTTAAATGTTGAATACTCTAATTTCAAGCAATTTGAAGTCCCATTTCTATATTTATGTAGTTTTGTTTAATTTTTAATTTTTCAACATTTTTTCTTTGTTTTGGGGTTTGGAAAATGATTTCTGCCCAAAGTTCAAGGGATTTAACTCTTTCCTTGCAAATTCACGATATGTCATCAATATCAGCATCCATATAGGTTACTACAGTAAATTAAACTGAGAGATGATCAGCATCTATATCGTCTCTCAGTTTAGGTACAAGCCAGTCAGGCTTGGCACAAGCTTGGTGATGTGCCCGGAATAGAAACAGTTAAGTCCTGATTGTTAAATGGCACTGATTTCAAATGTAGGGTGATATTTCCACTGAATCATTGAAAGCAATGTCATTCATTCTATTTCAGTGATACCATGCCCCTAATTCAAAGTTCATTGTAAATGTTATGAACTTTAGCAGGCATTTTCTACTCATCGTACTCCGATGTGCACTCACATTTTGGCCACTTTTGACTCAAAAACTGTTCACATGTGCAAAATGTCAAATCTCATATATCATCCCTCAGACGTCAAAGCAGAACAGCCAAGAAAAGCCAAACCTAAAGCTTCTGTGTTCTGAGCAAACACATGCTTGGTACAGTTATTTAGCTAGAGCAATTGAACAACGACAAAAAAAAAATGAATTAGAATGTGAGCAAACAAGCAATATATCACCCCATGTATTGTTGAGAAATTCTGCAACTGTGAGTTGCTTATGTAAGCAATGGCACCATAGAAAAAAAATACAAGAAAAAAAAGAATGGGAGAAACTCCTCTGTGTAAATCTTGTACTACTGATTTGTTTTTTG